>CM035593.1:84794703-84994703 GCA_020423425.1 Chrysopa pallens
TAAAAAAAAAATTGTTAAATATTTCCTAATTAGAATTAATAATTCGAATAGTAATTAATTATATATAATAATTCAAATCGATTGAGTTTTTTTTTTTTAATTGAAAAGAAACATGTCATTAAAATTGAGTTTATCAATAATTTTTATTTAAATCCCTTATATCAAAAAAATAAATAAAACATTATTTTTAAATTACAATTTAGCTTCTAATTTCGTAAATTTATTCCATAAAAATACTTGAAAAATAAAAAATGTAAAATACGTGTACGTACTTACCTTTATTTAGTACATTATACAAAAAGAGACGCGGTACTTCCATTTTTACTCTCTGTGAACAAGCATACCACATTTGCAACACACTTGCACAGCATAACTACTCTATGATCATTTCTATGGTTCATTCACATACGAACGATCAAATTAAAACTGGACACGACAATTTATATACAAGTGACATCGATTTTTAAGGTTATATTTCAGCCAAAATTGTAAAATAAATAGGAATTAACTAATTGGAGGTATTAGTAAATTCGGTTTATTTCAAAGTTAATTATTTTTCAAATTTTATTGACATGTTTTTACAATTTTTTTCATAAACCAGATGAAGCTTTTTAAAAATAATAATTGTCTCAAATATTTACTGAAACATGTAAATAGCTCTAAAACTTATAGGCATTAAAAATTATAAATAAAAACAAAAAAAAAACTATATTTCAGTAAGAAACTCAATACAAAATGCAACGAAAATATTAAAAAACACAAAGTAGTAAAAACAAAAAAACATTTTAAAACAAAAATACCATTCGTAAGTTTACGCAATGATCTCATAAATCAAATAAAACATCCTTTAAGAAAATAGTTGTAACCTAAATGTTTAATTTCATATTAAAATTTAGAAGCAATTTTCTGCGCAGACATAAATTATTGAATACGTTTTATGTATCGATTATATTTTAGCTTTTTTTGTATTTATTAAAAAAATTTTCTTGTTTTTGTTAAAATACAAAAAAAAAAAAATGATTTAAATCTTTTATACATTGATCACCACCATGAAAAAATCGGATATTAAATTCTTTCATATTTTTTGAACCGTCAATGATATCGAATCAATTTGATTAGCTTTCACATTGACAAAGGCTTCAAAACAAGTCTGAACCAGTCTACACTTTAACTCATAGAGAGTAGACTAAGAAATACCGTCATGTAATTAACCACTTTTTAGAAAGAGATAAAGTAATCGTGTGGCCGTTTTGTGTAAGTTTGTGTCATAGACATAGAAAAAGACAACTGCTGACGACACAATCGCTTTTTCACAAGTTTATGCTTGACTTTTTTTAGAGATGGATTGCGAAGTCTATTCTCTATGATTTAACTAAAAATATAACCAAAAATATCCGTCAAATTACATCATAGATAATATACACAAAGGATTAACCGAAAAATATGGATATTATCAAAAAATTAAAACGTTAATACTTTTCGTGATAATTTTAATGCAATTTTAATGTTAAGTTAGTCAAAACTAAGACTGTAAGCGATGCTTAAAAGATTTAAACATAATTTTTCAAAACATCTCTATAAAAATATGTATTATGAACAAAAAATTTACTTAATTTAATTCAACTTCTCAAATGCGTAATACAATCAAATTGTTTTGCTGTAAACTTTCAAATTTGAAAAAAAAAAATATTTAACAATCAAAAATTATAATATTAAAAAAAAAGAAAAAATAACAATAAAATTAATTTAATAAATGGTAAAAGAAAAAAAAAATCTTACAAATTCTTCTTAGTGGCAAAAATTTAAACAAAACAAAAAAAAAAAAAAAACTCTTTTTACAAATTATTTCTCCATTCTGTAATTTTAAAATACAGGGATGTTATTAAAAATTTAATAAAAATTCATTAGAACATCATCGTATGAAGTATATATTTTATTTATTACTATCCTGTCATAACTTCGCCTGAACCTGTTATTCCTATTGAAGGTATAGAATGTTCGTGTCAGAAACTCTGGATCCATCTAGTACGGGAACAATTCCGGCGGTGGAGCTGTAGACTTTTCGCGTGACCATTAGTCTCGATAAGATCCTATAACATCACCTGCTTTGAATGATTCTTTCTCTGCACTTTGAGCTAGAAGGCATCCTGGTCTGCAGGTGATGGCATGCTCTAAAGATGGTTACGGAGGACCGAAAGATCTAGGTACAAAAGACGCAGCTGTGGTTCTCCTCTTATTATTATCTTAATCTTAATCCTGCCATAATTTGTAATTTTAAGGATTGTACATCATTTCATGTAAGTATTTCACAAAGTCCCTGGAGTTAACACAATTCTTAATTTATTTAGATCTCGATTGGCGTATATCTCTTCTATCTCAATTAGTGTGGTAACCTTCTTAGTTACAAGAATTTTAGATAAAGTCCCATACTTATTGGGGAACAGCTCTGTCTTTTAATGCAGGTCGAAGAAAAGAAGATTTACATGAGAATCAGAATGAAAGATAATCTAGTAATGTGGTTAATCACCGGGCAACCTCTACCATTCTAACATCACACCATGATTATGGAGACAAGCAGCTCTTAAACTGGTACTAAATGATCCGGGACATCTGAGACAAAGCTCCTCCACGCACATTATTGTGAACACGCTCTCTTATCAATTGTATTTATTGATGACAGTTACATGGTTGTACGTATATTATATAACTAAATCGTGTATAACAATAATTTCAGTTCAATATTTAATAATAAAATCATAACTAATATTAATATTATTGTCTGTGTAGTATTTATAGAGAACAAAATTAATAAAATAGAAAGTCGTTCGGTGTCAGTCCCTAGTTAGATACCATTCATCGATTTTGATTTTTAATGATACGTATCTATTTATTACTCTATAAATAAACTTTTATTACCAAAAAAAAAAAACTTAATAATAAAATGTTCTGTTCATGCAATCTAGAATCAAATCCATAATTTGTCTACAAATTATGAGCTAAATATATTATTTCATTTTGACTATAAATAATATTTATGATTTTAATTGAACATATCTCTGGTAATGTCAATCTTTGAGAAAAAAAAACGTAAAAATGTCTCAAAATGTGGTAAATGTTAGGTACCATAAAGTAATTTTCAAAACAATCCAAATTTTTATTACAATAACAATCCTAATTTCCGAACACTTATATTGATTGTTTTCATTTTTTTTATCTGCATTATTTGTAATTTTTGAAATTTTCGCGCATAATTCTATATTAATAATCGATGATTTGATGTTTTCAGAAAATATCGATTGTTCGATCACAAGAATTTAAAAAAAATCGATATTTCGGTGCTGAAATTCCGATTTAAGATACTTGCCAGTGTACGTCCATCTAGCGTAATTTACCCAAACTACAAAAATAGAGATTTACCTTAGATCATATATTACTATGAGATTTAGATGTCGGCTCAAAAGGTTTTAAACTACTAAATAATAAAATAATATTTCAAATAGCTAAAATAGCAGCGAAATATTTAATATTTTAATCATAATATTTCTATCTATTCTTCAGAAAATTTTGAAATTTGTAAATTAATTATGGCATACGTTTCAGTAATTACCTTTATGTCGTTATGCAACCTACATGCTATAAATGTTTCAATCACTACAACCATTGTCTATACTGGTAAAGACATAAATATTATTTTTGAAGTGTTTTTACGAAGATTTTGTTATTTAATTTAATTAAAATAATTAACTTAAGCATTAAATTAAATTTAGATAATTTTCAATTTATCTAAATGCCTTAATTGAACATATTGTAAATTACGAAATTTCCAACCAACCACATGTAAGTGTTTAAAAATTTAAAAACAAATTGAGGTTAGAAAACACATGTACAAAATATTCCAAAAAAAAAATCAAAATAAAAGAGCATTAGAAATATAAAAATTTTTTTAGACATAATTCATTATGGAAGTAATCGATATCCAAGCAGTTGAATCAAAATTAAGTGATGTTACAGTCACAGCAATTCCTTGTATAACACAAAAAACACCACAATCGAATGGAACACATAATAATAATAATAGTAATCATAATAATCAACAAGTTATGGGACAATCAAAATATGCACAATTATTAGCGGTTATTGAAGAAATGGGTAAAGAATTACGTCCAACATATTCGGGCAGTAAAAGTTCAGCGGAACGATTGAAACGAGGTATTGTACATGCTAGAATACTTGTACGAGAATGTTTAATGGAAACTGAACGTAGTGGAAGACAATAATTTAGATGTGTTCAAATTCATTTAGTTTAATTCATTAATTTACCTGATTAAATATAAGTATTAATTACATTTATTCTTTTTTTCTTTTTTGTAATTTTTTACGAACATTAAGGTCTCAACCGTTTACTGTATAAACAGAAAACAATTAATTAAATCATACGATCAGAACTTTACTTCAAGATGATGGTCCTGTAATAGACTTTCTAAAAAATTCATAGAATTTTACAATTTTTCAAATTTTACAAAATTGATTTCTTAAATACAATTTTTCAATATTTAGCTGTCTCTAATCAATACTTGATTTGTTTACATTAATTTTTATTTCCTTCAATGCTCAAGGAATTTCTTTCAGGATAGATTAAACATTTTATATCATGGTTTCAGGACGAGGAAAAATTGTTATTGTAAATAATAAACTTTTTTTTAATTTGATTGAGCTTTATAAAATGATGAATTATATCGTATTCGATAAAATAATGTAAAAACTACAACAAAACAGAGTCTAATTTTAGATCTCCGTAGGTTTCGCTCTCCTGTTGATGTAAATTTATTGCATTATTGTTTTCGAATTCAAATACGTGTTACTTAAAATACGTTTTTTTATTTACCAATTTTAAAGTACAAAATTGATGATTATCAATTAAATTGTTTTTACTGGGTTGTGAAATTAACAGTTTGCTCAAAATATTTTATAACTGTTAACGTAAAATTAAAAAATAAAAATTGTTATATCTACATTCTAAGACTGCTCTGTGATGTTCAGTATTTACAGTCTAAGAGACGACCACTCAAAAACTTCAACTTTTTCTCATGACTTTTGTTGTTTTATAAATTATATCCAAACCAAGAAAAAATTCAGAAACACCTTGTAACACCGTATAAATTTTTTAATTGAATTAATTCTGAGTATATTTTCTTGATTCTTTACAATTTTAAACGCAGTTCGTGGAACACCTTGTACTGCCGTATACTTTGATAACTAAATTTTTGAATTGAATTATTTCTGAGTATAGTTTCCTGATTGTTTCAATACAATTTTAATCGCAGTTGGTGTCGTTCTTGCTCGAATTCAATCAAAGCTCCCATCTGATATTGCTTTTCGAGTAACACATTTTGGTTAAATAATTTATTTAAACCGTTGTTTCTATTGTAATATACGAGGGTGATTACACTTTGAAGCGTAATACACTGTGTTTTTGTGTAGTCGTCTCTTGTACTGTCAGAAAAATTTCCATAAAAATGTAATTTACTGTTGTAGAATTTTTCTAATTAAAATATTTTACTGTTTATATTTCTAGTGCTCTTAAAGTACAAACTTTGAATTAAAAGAGTTGGAGCATGATTCACATGAAAATCGATTTAAATGTAATACTAGATCGGTACTTAATCCCAAAAATAAGTCGTAATTGTGGTCGTTAACTTTGATATATATATAAAGATCCAGTTACTGAATTCAACAAGAAAAGTTAACGTTATCCATTGGTTAAACAAACTATTATATCGAAAGGATAAAAACAGTCGGGTGAAAAAAAGAGCCGTTCTATATCGCCGTAGTCGCTTGTTGGCTAGTTGTACGCAAGCGCATTTATGCTCATGTATGTCAAGATCAAACGATTACGTAGAACGACCCTTACTCGATGGAATAAAATGAAACTAAGGTCGAATTAAAGTGTGAATTATGCATTAAAAAAATCTTTAATCTAGTTTAAAGTACATTTATTTTTTGTAATCAGCCATATTACATAAATCTAAGTCATTACTTTTTTTTTTTACTTAAAAACTTACTTAAATTAAGTAAATGACATTATATATACAAGCGAAATGTGCGATTTCAGTTCAAACAAATTCCAAAATCCGATTTCTCAGCAAACGAATAGATTTTCGGCTAGAACACCACGTATCTGGCATTTTATCTAGGCATCGCATTTTTTACCAGACATTCAAGGCGTTGTCCATAACAACGGGAAATTGGCCATATAGTTTTTAATGCGTCTGAGATGAATAAGCTCTAATTTGTTGTAATTAAATTGCTTAGACACAGTAATGACAGAACCTAGTATGTGTGCTTAATATTTTCAATCTGAATCTTGCTGCCTGAAGATCAAGCTCATTCCACAATGGTTCTCGAGACTTGCCTAGACACACGTAATGTGCAAATATAGCTCAGAAGTCGCCATTCGCTTACCAAATAAATAAAATGTACTCAGGAATATTTTTTTAAGATGTTGTTTATAGTAAAAGAATTTTGAATGAAGTATTTTGTACACAATGTTAAAAGAAAATTATATCTTTATTAAAAATATTTTCATGAATTTTCTATTGTTTTTTTTTTTTTTGCATTTATCATTTAGAATTTTCAGTGAAAAAAACTCAATATGACATACAAAAATTGGAACAAGTTATTTTCGGATGATACAGAATTAAGTGCAGATTCTGTTGAATGGTGTCCACATGAACCAAATCAAAATTTATTTGTCTGTGGAACGTATCAATTACAAGAAAATGGTACAGGTAACCACAATTTTCAAAATTAAAAAAATCGGTCAAGCGCATGTGAATCACACATAAACTTAGGATTCCGTAGATTAAGTTTATTGGTAATTAAAAATTGCTGATAACGTCGTCTTCCTTTTAAAATTCAGTCTGATCATGCGGACTTCGTTTATCATCATTTGGATATGCTAACCTAATGGCCACTTTACTGGAAAAATTGAAAATGTCAGAGAATTCTAATTTGCTGTAAAAGAATTTTTCCAAAAAGTTCCAAATTTTGCCAATAAATAATAAAATCGATAAATTGAAAATGAAATAATATATTATTTATTTGATAAGTGAAAATTTATTATTTATAAAACTCGTTATCTGAAGTAATATTCTCTTACTATTGAGTGTGGCCTACT
Source organism: Chrysopa pallens (assembly GCA_020423425.1). NCBI lineage: Eukaryota > Metazoa > Arthropoda > Insecta > Neuroptera > Chrysopidae > Chrysopa > Chrysopa pallens. The sequence continues at coordinate 84,801,881 of CM035593.1, forward strand.
TCTTCAATGGAGCATCAGTTTTAAGCCTCCAGATACAATATGCCTGAATTGATAAGCCCTGGGAAAATCCAATTTGAATTCTAGAATTTTCAATTAACTGGAAATAAACTTTTTAGAAACTCAACAACCTAGAATTGGAAGACTACAATTATATTCGATATCAATCGATAAAAACATATTAAAATGCTTACAACGTACAGACACAGCAGCTATCTTGGATATAAAATGGTGTCATAATCAAATTAATTCTAAATCAATTCTTGCTGCCGCAAATGCTTTAGGACAACTTTTAATATTTGAATTACAATCAACATATACTTTAAAATTAATAACATCTTTTCAATTACCAAAATCGGATCCAGAAAAAGAATTATTAAGTTTATCCTTAGATTGGTCTACCGGGAAATATGAAAATTCCCGGCCTGAAATAGTTATCAGTGATTCTACAGGACATATTACAGTATTAAAATATGAAAATGAACAATTAAATTTAATATTTAATTGGAAAGCTCATGATTTTGAAGCTTGGATATGTTGTTTTAACTATTGGGATACAAATTTAATATATACAGGAGGTGATGATTGTAAATTAAAGATGTTTGATATTCGAAATTTAACGAATCCGAATTTGGTTAAAAGTAATCATGAAGCTGGTATTACTAGTTTACATTTTAATAAGAAATATGAGCATATTTTTGTGTCTGGAAGGTGAGTTCATTTTGAATTAAATTATTGCTATATTAATCTCATGGAGGGCAGATATTTTAAGGAATACTATCCAATATGAGGTGAATTGAAAAAGTGTCCAGATGTGAACTAAAAATATTTCCGTAGTCCGAAATAATAAAGTTAATATTACCTAAAATAACAGGTCTCAAGAAACGTGAAGGTTTGTAAATTTAGTGAGAGTTGATTTGTAAAATAATTTTTAAATAATTATTTGATAAAAAGTTGTCTTGGTGGATGTAAAAAGATTTTATTATTCTGTTTTTTATGAACTTATGCTCTCTTTGAAATTTACGTAGTTCCTACTCTAGCGCCTTCCTAATTTAATGCATTTTGACGGACAATTTTTCATACAAAGACAGTTCTCCTTTCCTCTACCCTCTATAGTTAAGATATATAACTAGAAATGAGACACCTATAATCCGTTGCGGGGTAAGACCTAAATTTTATATGGACAAAATACACTTGGTGAGGCCCTCTGGTGATGCAAGTTGATGGATTTATAAAATAAAACAGTTAAAACTATCGAATTTTATTCATGAATATTCAAACTTTGTTTCTTAATTTATATGAAAGTTAAATTAAAAAACTGGCTAAATGTCAGTCGGACTCGCGCACGACGGATTCCGTACTGTTTGTTTTTAGTATTGTTATAGCGACAACAGAAATACATCATCTGTGAAAATTTAAACTGTCTATCACGGTTCATGAGATACTACCTGGGAACAAACGGACAGAGAGACAGCGAAGTTTTAGTAATAGGGTTCGTTTTACCCTTTTGATGGAACCCTTAAAAACTGGACAAAATATGTCAAATTAACCTTAATTGCTATTTAACCTTTTTACAGTTACGATGAAAACATATTAACATGGGATAATCGTTCTATGAAAATACCATTATCAATGATTAAAACAAGTGGTGGTGTTTGGCGATTAAAATGGGATCCATTTTATCATAATAAAATTCTTGCTGCATGTATGTATGGGTCGTTTCATGTTATAGACGTATCGAATCATTCAGACCCAGAAATTATCGCCAATTATTGTGAACATAAGAGTATTTGTTATGGAGCTGATTGGAGTCATATTCATGATGATGGCAATCAAAAATATATTGCAACTTGTTCGTTTTATGATCATCTTTTGAATGTATCAAAAATTGATTTAGAATAAAAAATTATAACATGTATTATATATTTAATTATCCTAACCGTTTTATATATGTATATATTTTAAGAAGGAAGTACTATCTCATACGGTGGACGTATTCTTATTTAAACGTATTGTAATGGACAGTTTTCCTTCCCTTTACTCTCTATAGTATAAAAATCGGTCAATTGGGTCCAATGGAATCGTGACTCAACTTTTAATCCATAACAGTATTTTAACCAATCATGCTGTTATTTATTTCTTTCGGGACGTCGGGAAAAAACAGGGATATTTATAGCTATTGACTAGTTAATTTTTCAATTAAAATTGTTTTTTATTATTAATTAATTATATATAAATAAATTATGAAAGCGTTTACATAATTTTGTTTTCTCAAATGTATATTTTTATTATAAAGCCTATTTTTATGTCGTTCACACAATTTTCACCATACAATAAATGTTTTCTTAATTTTTTTTATTTTCAAATAAAACTTGTAGATTATCAAGATTTCAGTTTTCAAAAAAACGATATTTACACCACTGTTTAAAATTACACAAAATTTTTAATATCTCTTTTAATTATTTCCCTTTAATATGTTAAAATTTTTTTTGTTTGTACTTAAGTATCGGTTGCAAAGGCATTGCCACACACGCATAAAACGAAAAAAAAGATTTTATTATGATTTTTTTTTTTTTTGGATTTATAAATGTTCGAAAATAAATTTTATTATCACAGACACGAACTAAATTATCAAATTTTGCTTTTGGGCTTATAAGTAGATTTTTTTATAAAGGTTTACCGACTTTTTTTAATACAAAATGCCTTACACAACTGATACTTCGGTATATCGAAATTCTTTTCGAAGACGAAAAATTTGTTTGTACTCAATAGCAATTATTTAAAGTCATTTGAAAGACACCCAATAATATACAATTTTTTTTTTTTACATACATGGAAAAAATCATGAAAATAAACTCCTTTTCTCTCAAAGTTTGTTCACATTTAGTTGTTAAGTGATAGAAAAATTTTGCAAATGCAAATAAAATACATATTTTTTTCGATAGAAAATTTAAAATAATTTTTCTTTTTGAATGATGATGCTAAATAGTTTTTCCTAAAGACTGTCGTTTCAATTTAGTTTAAAATTACACTTTCATTTTTCTCAGATCGACTTAAAAAAATTATCGAATTATTCGCCTTTTTGAAGTATAAAGATTGATAACTTTTTAAGACTCATAGGCGCATTTAATTGTCTATTTTGATTACTGATTTGCGATCGGAATATTAATTTACAGGCTTAATAATCATCGCTTTATATTCGAATTCACTGAAAGTATTATTTTATATTTTTCAAACTAGATTAAAACGAAAATTTTGATGTAGAAATGTAATTAAACAATATTTTCGCACTTAAAATAGCACATTGAAATGAATAATTCTTATAGTATTTTGTTCCTAACATTCGAGTCAGCAGTTTTATGTCTATTATTTTGAATATAAAAAAATAATTTTTTTTCATCTAATCTATTATTTTTATCAACAGAATTAACCTCTTGTTTTATTTTCTGTTTGGTACAAAAAAAAATCCATGAGAACTAACTTCAAAAATGTCTACAGTTTTTATGGATTTACGCGGAGTATCCAATTTTTTTTTTGTCCAAACAGAAAATGCGAAGTTAATTATTTTTCATAATTTTTTTGTACAAATAATTGCCAGTTTGATTAATGGTCCGAGGGTTTGCCGATTAAAATTCTATTGATTTCGATACATGAACAAATGATCGCTTGAAAGCCCAAAATTGAACCATTTCAGATATGTCGATCTTTAGGTCTAAAATCGTACTACTAACACACCAAAAATTGTTCATGTATCTGATTATAAAAGTACTTTTACTCGGCTGGCTCTCGTACTAACAATTGTCTTGTGTCTAAATTTGATTTTAATTTTTTTTGTTTTATATACAAAGACAAAATTTATTCAAAACATTTTTCGAAAAATAAATTTCAGTCTACAATAAATTGTTTAACTTTGGTAGAAAAAATGGCAAACAAAATTTCCTTAGAAACAAAAAAAATAATAATAATAATAACTTAATATAAAATAAAACTTCTCTAATTTAGATACAATTTTTCCAGTCTTGTTAGTTTTTTTTTTTTTTTTAAGTCTGTATCTGATATCAATTTTTTGAAATCAAATTCAGACTACAATTTATATAAAATATATTACATTAGACTTTTTCAAAATTGAATTATTTATTTTTTTTAATTAAATCAATTTTAAAAGAAAAGTATGATTATTTTCTCGAAACTGTTTTTTTTTTGTCAAAATATAAATGCAATCCTGTTTTCAGTACAATTTACTTTGTGCAGTTTTCGGTTTTTTTTAATCTTTCGAGAAAATAATCAGAAGAATAATTCCGTTTAATAATGGATTCAACTCTTCGAATTCGATTCTACTCGAAAAAATACAAAATTCGGACGTCATCACAAAAATCAATCCATTTAGAAATTATTATTTTCCACTCATCTTAACATTTTTAAAAGGTCTAATTTTCCGAAAAACCCGCTATGTATCCTGAAAAATTAATAACTTTTTCAAAGAACCAAAAATAAATTCATTTACGAGTTGCCCCCTCCACCACAATCTGATTTTTTTTGTGTGCTTAATTGAATCCATTATCAATACGTAAATGCCACATTACAGAATGTTTCAAATGTTTTTATAACACAAAAACACTTAAAACACTCGGTATAAAAATTAAATTTTATATAAAAATAATTCTTTAAAAAAAAATAATACTTAAAAATTATTACAAATTAAAAATATTTGTGTTTTATTTATTTTTCATCTTTGTCTTTGTATACATGTTATCTTTTTAAATAAATCCAGTCCTTAGCGGAAATTTACACACATAAAAAAAATGTAGATGAAATTTTCTCCTAGTGACTGAATTATGTTAAATTTTTTATTTATTTTTATAAAAAATTTCTAATTTTAAAATATTGTTTTGTCTGTTTTTCTATCGTAATTTAAAATGTTTTTCATATCAAAAAAAAAGTTTGTTTTAAGGAAATATACAGTTTTTTGTTATTTTACTTTATTTTATATACCAGAAAATTTTCTGAAACCAAAATTTAATTGGCTCTTTTTATAAATTTTATTACACAATATCGTATGGTGTGCTAAAAATGAGATCCAAAAAATAATAATTTAATATTAAAAAAAAAATTAATACTTTAATCAGTAAAATTTGAAATTTTATGAAATATAATAACCATAAACGAGATAGAAAATTTATATTTGAAACGAAAAAACTTTTTTCCTCTCTTTTGAAGGGCGCTTCGATGATAGCTTACGCCAGGCTAAGTTGTGTATAACCAAAACTAAACCATTTATTTGTTCCCGGTTGAAACTAACCAGGGTAAAGTTGAGAAAAGTTATCTAAGTGTAATATCTTTATAGTTTGAGAATCTCAGAATATTCTAGTTATTGGTCGTGCCAAGAGGACAATGAAACCTGTTACTTAAGCCATTTGCAACTGTGGGAATTTTCAAAGTAATAAATATAGAATGTTTGAGACTGAAATTTTCGATCCATCCATTATTGGAACAATCTTATCGGCGAAGGCTTTCTCCGTGGCTACTGGTCTTTATCTGCTTTTGATATAACTGCACATCGCGTTAGAATGCAACCTTAAATTTAAGAGGTGTTTTCTAAAAGAGGGTATATAGGCGCAATAAGTCTAGGTGTAAAAAACTTGGCTGCGGTTCCCCTCTTATTATAAATACGAATATCTCTAGCTAATGCCAGGAAAATATAGTTGGGACACTAAAATTGCATCTATTAACTTTGGAGTCAAAATGGTGCCTCCTACTGAACTACACAAACTTTGTTGGTTGGAATGCCTCTTGCTATGAATATACCCCAAAAGACAATCCAGTCGAACACATAAATCAATTGCTGTATTAATACTCAATTGCTATATTAATTACATCTAGATCAAGATACAATGATTTTAAATCTAAATTTCCCAGCCAGTGGATTATTATCATGTTTCAAATCATTTTTCTTCCCGTTCTACAATTATTATACTTGATAAGAAAAGAACAAAAAAAATTTGAACACAACCAAAGAAAATTTATACACACACTATGAAGATGCAATAACATGATTCCAAGAAGAAGGGATCTCACACAGAATTAGCAAATTTATTTCTAATAATCTAAATACTCTAGGCCCACTAACTATTTTGAATATAGAACATATCTTAAAAACTAGAAATTTATTAAATCACTATCTAACTAAGAATTTTTTAAAATGTTTTTTTCTTCTTTATTTTTTTATATTTTTACTTTTATCATTTTTAAATTTTCTTTATATTTATCAGTTTGATGATTATGTTGTGTTTTTAAAAAAAAATTAAACAAACAAAAAAACGATAAGAAATGAAAATGAAAACATCAATTTCTTATTATTGCTAATTGTAATTCCACTAAAAAAAAAGTTCAGATTTTTTAAAATCTAATCACTTTCTATTAAAAAAAAAAAATATTCCATAACTTGCATGACCTTTTTAAGGTTGTATTTAATCACATCCAAGACTGTTGCCTAAAAAAACTGTATTCATAAAGACAATAATTCTTATTTTGGTAATACTAATAGATAAGTGATGATTTAGTAAAAAAATTATTGATTCTCTTGCAACTAACACCGAAGCAATTAACCTTTTTCCTTGGAAAGCTTTTAAAAGATCAACTGGATAGCACCACCGGGGCGGGAGAGAGATTCGCCCTCCGCGATAGTGGTATCTGGATATTTAGGTGCTTCATCAGTTTTCATAAATTTTTTTTTCGATTTTTATTACTCCTAAATAATAAAATACCTTTTAAATATCACGATTTTTCAAATAGCTTTTGCAATAATTCATTGAAACTTTTAATAATTTCAAAAAAGAGGATACAAAAAAATAGTGAATTCTGATAGTTTCTGAGAACTTTTCAAAGCTTTCCAAGGAGAAAAGGCTAATTACCATCGTTAAAATAAACTGTTTAGCTACCATGGTAAAATCCATTAGTAAAATGAGATTATTATCTTTGTTGAATACAACATAAAAATAAATACGCACCAAATTTACAATTCGCATTCTTTAAAATTATACACAATCTAGATGATTTTTATGTAAGTTTAACGTCATATATAACAAATGCTACATGAAATAAATATGATGACCGCAATTAAATTAGTGTATGGAAGTCTAACAAAATCTCAAAAAATTGCTCACAAAATGCTCTATCAGGATTCGTAATTGGTCCAGTGATTAGGTAATTATTTAATTAATTATTTGCAATGTTAATTACAAAAACTGTTTTCCTTATATCTCAGCTAATTAATGCTTTTTTCTATATTTTTTAATTCAATAAATTGCTCCCGATTTGCTTTTTCGATATGAATAAATAATATATAATAGAATAAATAATTGCTGAATCAAATGGATTAATATCGAAAAAGCAAATCGGGAGCAATTTATTGAATTAAAAAATATAGAAAAACGGCATTTCCTTATATTAGTTGAGATATAAGGAAAACAGTTTTTGTAATTTTGATTGCAATAATTACCCAATCACTTAGCAATTACGGATCCTGATAGAGCATTTTGGGAGCAAGTTTTTGAGATTTGGTTAAATAATTTAAATTCCACGTTAACTTAATTGCGGTAATTTGATGTCAATATGATATTATTTTTAAATTTTATATCAAATTTATATAAAATTATTGAACATACATAGATTGAGTAATTTATGCGCCAAGAAAATTTTATTTCCTTAGTATTTTGAATCCAACACACTTTCTAGCCCTTCTTAAAAATTATACATAATTTAGAAAAATTTCTTAATTTAAACAAAAAAAAAAAAAACAAAAAAAATAGAAAATAAATAAATTTTTAATTATTTAAAATATTAATAATACTCTTTTTTTATAATTCTTGAAGTCTTCACATGATTTTTTAAATATATTAAATATTAAATTAAAAAAATATAATCTTTTGGCTTCTTTCTAAAATTCCCAAACCTAACCATTTTTTTACTTGTTTTTTTTTTCTATAATTATTTCAGTACGATTAATTAAATCAAAAATTTATTCTTAATCAATATCGCATTTTTGTTTTTTTGATAACTAGTTTAGTGAAATCACATTTGCTCCAGCTTAAAAAAGGAGCTTTACTCGTGTAACACGGATTTTGGAAGCTTTCATAGCCACAATTTTCAGCATTAAAACTTTCAGAGCAATCATAGAATTTGTTTATTACGAGCGTCGTTCCATACATCATTAAAATCTGTTAAAGATAATGCCCGTAAATCGAGGTCATCGTCCAAACACCTAGACCTTCCGCAAACTTCCCATTTAGAAGGCTTGAAAGAAAAATGACTTGCACTGAAAGATAATTTCTATTTTTCAAAATAAAATTATTGAAAAATAGGCTTCCAAATCAAAATTTGGACTATGAATTTTATTTTTAAGTATTCTTGAAAATAAATTGATTTTCTGCTTCCAAAAAAGGATTGTCTTCTCTTAACCCAAATTTTAATTTAATTACTTGCGTGTGTAGCCCCCCTCCACTTTGTAAAAAAATTTTTCGAAAACTTTCTTTTTGTACAAATATTTAAAATCATGTTTACAATTTCAATTTTTGAAATTTATTGCTGTGATTCTGATTGCTGGGATTTTTTTTGTTTTTTGGAATTATTATTTGACCCTAAATAATAAATCTAATCCCTTTAAATTATATATGTTTTTTTTAATTGCGCTCAAATTAAAAATTGTAAGCATGGTTTTTTTTTCTCAATAAAGTTTAAATAACAAATTATGCTTTAGAAAAATAAAAAATTAAAACAATCAAAACGAAACAGTGGCTGTTTACAAGCAAATTTTTGAAGAACATGCAAAAAAAAAAAATATTTCAAAATACTTTTGTAATGTTTGTGATGTAGAATATTTAGAAAATTATTGATAGTGTCTTGTATGTTTATTGTATAAAAGTTTTTATGAACCACTGGTTTAAACATAATTTATCATTTATTTTAAGAAATATTTTCAATTTTATTTATTTTACTGAATTTTTTCGAGGAAAATTCTATGATAAAATTAGGTTTATAATAAAAATAATTAATGCTATACAAATATACTTGAAAAAATATTGCACAAGTATGAAAGACTGAATTTGACAAATTAAGTTTATATCACACGAACATCAGAAGCTCTCTAAAACCTCATTGTTTACGAATCAGGACGATCATGTCTGTATACACAAACATACAAAAATAATGAGATTGAAGACAAAACACATAAAAAATAACTACAGTTGACTATCTCGCTCCTCTGTGGTGTAGTTAGAAGCACTTTCGGCTAGCAATTTTCAGATCCCGGGCTGGATTTGTCTGCTTTACTTTTAACTGTCGATGGTAGGTTCTGCGCCTACCGTGGTTGTAACGGGTAACGGGGAATCAGGGTTTAATTTCGGAGACGGATTCTTTTTATTCATTCTTTATATTTTATACTGGAAATTAGAAGATAATTTCTCGGCCATTTTACGCAAAATCAAATGTCAATTCGATTTAAATTCAGATATATTGACTTGAGTTTAAAGTTCCTCAAAAAAAATTCAATAAAATAAATAACGCTGAGAGTTCTCCCAGATTTTGTACAATTTTCGCTTTAGATTGATATCTTGCAAAAAAAAAAAGAAAATAATAATAAATATTTTTAACGTAATGCAAACACAAAAAATGAAAGTGAAAATTTAAAAAGAATGTATTTATGAAAATGTAAAAAATTTGTAAATGATTTTTGAAAATTGTTTTGTTGTAAAATTAAATCTTATTTTCTAATATAGTAAAATTTAAAAAATTTATTTGTTTCCTACCTAACCTAACGAATTGTTTTTAATAATTAATTAATTAATAATATATATTTTTTTAAAAATCATGACTTTAGAAATTCATTCGCAACTGATTCAAGAAAATTTATTTTTATTGCCAATAGTAATTTTTTATTTATTTTTACCATCATTTAAGTATTTCTTTTTTTAAAAGAAAATTTGTGAAATGTATTTTTCTATTTTTTTTTTTTTTTAAGAATTATTTGACGATTTTTCTATTTTTTGAGATATATTTGAGACCAGTACTTCGAGAGGGTCAGAAAAAAGAAGTATTTTGAGAACGTTGTAATAATATTAAGCTTGTCGATTTTTTCGATTCGTCGATGGACAGAGATCTTATAAATCTATGTATTTATTCAAAAAGTTTTAATCGTGAGTACAGTTTTTGTAGAAATTTCCACTGATTAGATGTACTAATTTTTTTTTAAAATCATCAACCTGTCATATTTATTTGTCCTAAATTGGAGACATTTAGTAAAAAAAATCAGCTCATTTTAATATTTCTTCAATTTTTTAACGAAATCAGTTCGATTTTATTAATCAAATGGCTTTTCTAAAGTCATTCGTCACTCATTAAAAGAAGTTTTGAAAAAATTTACTTATATTTGATCAATTAAAATTACCGATAATTATCGAAATGAAAATTAAAAATTATGGAAACAAATTTTAGAGAAAAAAATTCAAATTAATCCTATCTATATCTAAAAGTGATTATTTAAAACCCAAAGAATCTTAAAAACCCCGAAGAAATAACTATGACATGTTTTTCATAGAAAATTTCTGGAGCTTTTATAGTTTGGGCTAAGCTAATTGAATAAATGGAAAAAATAGTTTTAAGTCTAAAAATTTTAAGTTTCAAATTGTAAAAATTATATAGAATAATAATAAAAAATTATGAAAATAGTTTTAAAAAAAATCAAATTGTTATAAATCTAAATTTTAAGTTTCGAATTGTAAAAATCTTATAGAAAAATAAAAAAATTATGAATATAGTTTCAAAAATAATCAAATTGTAATAAATCTAAATTTTAAGTTTCGAATTGTAAAAATTACATAGAATAATAAAAAATTATGAAAATAGTTTTAAAAAAATCAAATTGTAATAAATCTAAATTTTAAGTTTCGAATTGTAAAAATTATATAGAATAATAAAAAATTATGAAAATAGTTTTAAAAAAATTCAAATTGTATTAAATCTAAATTTTAAATTTCGAATTGTAAAAATCTTAAAGAAAAATAAAAAATTATGAATATAGTTTAAAAAAAATTAAATTGTAATAAATCTAAATTTTAAGTTTCGAATTGTAAAAATTATATAGAAAAATAGAAAATTATGAAAATAGTTTTAAAAAAATCAAATGGAAATAAATCTAAATTTTAAGTTTCGAATTGTAAAAATTATATAGAAAAATAAAAGATTATGAAAATAGTTTTAAAAAAATCAAATTGTAATAAATCAACCTTAAATCTACCAAAAAAATTTAGAAAAAAGAAAGTTATAAAAAGTTTCAAAATTACTATGGCAGTTTTTTTTTTTTTTTTGTATTCTTCTATAAAAGTATTTGAGCCGATGTTTTTCCTAAACGCCTTAAATTTTTTTTTCGTGAGAAAATTTATCGTGTGTTCTCAATTTTCAAACTTCCATAATATTTACCCTTTTTGCTCTGAAGTCACCACAATCGGTAGATACAAGTGTTTTAAATTTTCTAGTTAATTCGTCATTTTATAGGTTTAACACAAGCAAAACTTTTAGATATTAAAAAAGCTAGAAGTTAACGAATGTAGCACGTTTTTTATTTTGAAATATAAATTCTTTTCTTGAAGAGGTTCTACTATTATGACATAAACTTGGAAATAAATTCAAATATATTATTTTAATTGCTAGTGATGCTATCAAGTGATTTTTTTTCTTCAGATTAAAAATTTTTAATTATATAATTAAAAATAATTGATGCATATTTTGTTAACACAACACATTTCGTATATTTTCAGTTTTAAAATTTCAATTTTACGTCAAATTATCGAGATAAAATACTCGCAAATAAAAAAAAATCATACTTAAAATGATGGTAAATTCGTATCAAATTGTTTTGATACAATATTGTATTAAGTATATTTATATAATTGTTCATTATATAATATACTTAATTCGTCTCTAAAAAAATGTATTTTTGATTTGTTTTTTAATTAATTATTTATAATAATATATATATATATTTATATATCATACCTAATATATACTTTAAAAAGAAAAATTTGTTAAATCCCAATAAATAATTATTATTTATTATCAAATGTTTTTTTTTTTTTTTTAGCATTATTATTATCAAAAATAATAATAATTTGTCAACCGAATTTAAAATACCATATAAATAAAGGTGATTAGTGTAATATTCGAATCGAACAATGATAGTTAACGCTGGCGTCGATTAAACGTACGCAATCTTGTAAAATTAGAAAAAATATAGTTTTCAAATCATTCGAAAATCTAATTGATTTGAGTGTAAAAAATTTTTGTATTTAAAATGTAAATAACGTATTCGAGATTCAATAGTTAGAGCGCTGTAGATCAATTCAAATCGAAATATTCTGAAACATTTTATATAGCCAGACTAAAAATTACCAACCAGTTTTCTCTTTAATAAATAAAAAGCTGGTATGGAAAATCGGAAATTTTAGTAAAAGAATTTTTGGATTATTTCCTTTAAGAATTTGGAGAATTTTTAACCATATGTTATGGAAAATTTATGTTTTTTAAACTGTTCTTTTCACTGTTTATAAAACAACAAACGGATGATATCGATTATTAATTCGTAAGTCCAGCGCGTCTAACGATTAGTGTAAAAATTTTCTGAAAAAGGAAAAAAAATTGTTCCACTAATCATAATAAGTCGTGAAAAAACGCTAGGCTTACGAACTAGGTTGCTTAAATGATTCAATAAATTTTTCTTACCGATTTAAACTACATTTCAGCGAAAATGTATGTGTTCAAATTTTTAGATTAAATAATTTCAATTAATTTGACTGGTTGAATGAATTTCTCTTATTCACTTTTTTTTCAGGATGATAAGCATCAATTTTTGTTTAACGATTAGTGTAACAATTTTCTCTGAAAAGTAAAAAATTGTTCCACTAATCATAATAAGTCAAAATGATTGATCAAATTTTTCTTACCGATTTAAACTACATTTCAGCGAAAATGTACAGTTTAAATTTCAAAGTTTTAGATTAAATAATTTCAAAAAATTTCGACTTCTTGAATTTCTCATATTCTCCGGAGAGTTTTCATTCTCTTCACTTGAATTTTTGTCTCCCGATTACATAAATTTGAATTGCAGATCCGTCCGAATACGAATTTAAAAATAAAGAATCCGAAATAAATGGCTAAATATTAAACACTAAACACCTCAATTTAATTTTGATCCAAAAATAAAAATATTTGGACACGTCATCGATATAAACACACACACTTTTAAAAGACATAAAATAAACATACTTCTTTTTGACATCTTCGTTTGGTTCAATTTGAATTGCATGATGATGATGATGACGATGATATGATAATAAAAAATAATTTAATTTATTGGGCACCTACTAACCTAATTTCACATATTATTTGATATGCTAATTGGCATATTACAATAGGGGCATTCTTTTTGTAATGGTGCACATTGATTACATAATACATAATGATTGCATGGTACTAATGTTACACTACGATTATGTTCCTCACAAACCATACATTTTGTTGCTGTTTCAAAGTATAATGCTTTATCAACTTCCTCCAAATCACTACGTAATTGTGTTTGTAATGATTTTAATGCACTTAATGATAAATTACGTAATTCTTGTGTTGCATTATTTGTTGCCCCGCCAGATACAGTACCACTTACATTATTACTACCACCACCACGTAATGCTTGAATATATGGTGATGTTGTTTGCTGTAATCGATCCATTTCTAATTGTATGCTTTTTAATTTGGTCAAAGCTTCATCACGTTGTGCTTCTGCAATTGATGCTTTACGTTTTGCTTCCTCGGTTTCACGTTGCCATGCTTCACATGCAGTACGAGCTTGTGTTACACGCTCCTCCCAGATTTGTGATTGTGCTCGACATGTTACTAGTTCTTCGCGTAAACGATTATTTGTATCGATATTTGATGTTAACGATGGACTTATTGAAAAACTGTTATTGTGATGATGATTGCGTGAAGATCCGGGTGACATGTTCGTACCGAAGTCAAATAAACCGGAGAAACTACTGATTTTCGACGAGTTAAATGTTTCAATGAAACTGGTTTGTAAATGTTGTAATGGTGATGCGGTTGATGGTGAAAATGCACGACTTGAACGTGGAATATTAACGGGTGCCGATCCACCTAATAAACCAGAACTAGCTAAACCAACTGATATAGAATTTGATATTGTTGGTGATGATGTATCGAGATCGGTATCTAAACTGGCTGATAAATTTAATGCTTCATCTAAATGTAAATCGTCTAGAGCGTTTCCTGTAACAAAATTGTAAAAAAACTTTTCAATTCTAGTAGAAAATTTATAAACTATAAAGAACAACTGTATTGATTTTTAAATTAAGGAAATTAAAAGGGATTTTGCAATTCGTTCCCTGATTATTTCAGGTTTTTTCTGAATGCCCTCCTTATTATCATTTGAATTTGAGTCACAATTTTCTGTTTATAGCTACTTTCAATAAATATATTTCTTAATCCCAGTGGATATCTAAAAATTTGCAAATGTCCAATATAAAAAAGAAACTTACCAACAACGGATTCGACGGTATCAGCCGTTCCAAAATATGGTATTTGTCCTAATGAACTATTCAAATGTGAATATGTAACGCACAATCCTTGCTTGCGTTGTTCACGCTCTAAATTTGATAAGGTTGGATCTGTTTCTAATGCTAGTATTTGCTTAGTCAACTCAGTTCTATAATCAATTGTATTGCTACCAAAACCATGTGGTCCACCAGTTACACTATTTGAATTATTTGCAGAATTACCACCACTGACGGACACTGAGAATCCACTTTGATTGTTACCAATATTATTTTGATGTGATGATGATACTTTACTTAATTGTGCACCAGGTGCTTTACTATGTGAACTATTTGAACCTATACTGCTTGTCGATGCTGATTCTGATACTTCGCCACTTCCATTCTGAAATAAAAACTTCATACAGAAAACTTAATAATTCCATAATTTTAGTTTACTATAATTGCATTCTTAAAAACTATATAAAAATTAAACTTAAACTTATAGAAATTCGTTAGCCAATATAGTTCAATTTATTTTTATTAACTTTAAAAAAGGCACTGGAAATTTCAAACTTTTATAATAAGTTTTACTCTAGAGAATTAGTTAAGCATAAATTTATTAAAATTCACTAAACGGTTTTTGGGATATCAATTAAAAACTGGTGTATAATGTCGTTTTTACTGGAAAAATTAATTAATGTATAAGAAAATCCGTCAACACTCTCGTCATCTGAGAGCTATAGTTTTAAATATTTACTAACAGTCGTGCGATTAAGTTATTTTTAAATCGTTTTAATCCGTTTAAATAAAGTTAGTGTATTATCATTTTATTTTCTTATCTAATCTTTGGGATTTTTCCTACTGGTGCGTTGATTTAGGCAATTTAATAGTTTTAAATTTGGCAGCTTATAGATAAAGATATATCTTTGAGGATACCAAATTTAAAATTATATCACTATTTTACAGTGTTGGTTAGATTTCACACAATAAAATAATATATAATTTTATTTAATGTGTGAAAATTAATAAAATTAGTAAAAAATTCATACTTCTGATTATTCTTAATGTATTCTAAAATAATTTATGAAAAATTTAAAAGTATTGAAAACAAAATTATTATAATTTTGTAATTTACGGATACTAAGATTGTATGAAACTGAATTGGAATTTATTTTTTTACATTTACAGTCGTCAATTGAAATAATGACTTCATTCCATACACTTTTGATATCAATTGTAGATTCCAAAAATTCCTTAAATATTTATGTGTGGGCAGGCATTCCCTCATATTGCGAGTGGCGAAAGGAATATGGCAGCCAATGTAAGCAAACACTGGGATTATGTTAAAAGTATTCTAAAAGAAATTAATTAACTCAAATTTTCTCGATATTGTAAATTAGTTTCAATTAAAGTCTTTACAAAATAATTAATTATAGATAAAAATAATTTCAGAATACAAAAACAAAATGTAAAAAAACTTACAGAACTATCACTGCTTTTATCCTTTTTATCGCCAAGTAACAACTGTTGTTGAAGACCAACCGCATTCGTTGATTGATTTGGTAATGCAGATGACAATATTTCAGCTAAATTTGTACCAGCTTCCATGGCCGGAGCAGCTTCTCGTGCAATACCCAACTCCTCTGCAAGCACCGCTGTTGTTGATGTCGATAGCCAATACATTAGTTTGGTTAGTTGGGAAGAATTTATTTTTTGTGTTTTTGTAAATTTTGTGAACTCTTTTTTGAGTGTATAATTTTCGCCACACAGAAAAAAGGTTAATGATTTTTTTTTTAAGTATTTTACATTTTTATATTTAAAAGTGTGTCAAAAAATAAATAAATATTTTTTAATTTATTAAAATAAATGAATAAATAATTATCTATTATTATGTAATGATGCTTGGTTTTATATTTTTAAAAATCGCATGCAAAATGTTTCAATCATTTAATAACATTTATTTTAAGTTGATTCATTGGTTTTAGGCCGCATACAATGCAATTTGTCTTTTTCCTCTGAAAGCTTAGAAAAATTAAGTAGATGGCACAGCCTTGGGGGATAGATATTTCAAAACAACAATCGGACAACTCGAACTGGGGAATTTAGGTATATAGAAAATGACAATAAAAAGAAATTTTGTAGCAATAAAACTTCAGCGAAGAATCAGCCATAAAATTCTAATCACATATTTGTATGTTCATAGTTTTTGTTATCAATAAATGATAAATATTGATTTTATTCCATAGATATAAATCAATGAAGAAAAGAGAGACAGAATGCAATATATAGTATGGTTATCTCTCTCATTTATTACGGTCCGCTCTTTGTCCAAGATATTTAAAATTTGTTTAAACGAATTATATCTATTATGTGAATTATATCTAATAAAACTAAATTTTTTAGACCTGTAGGGTGTGATTTACATAAATTATTGTTTGCATTCAGATCTGTTTTATGAATTATCAATACTGAATGGAATAACCTAGAGTTATTGCCAAAAATTATTAACTGAACACAACCAGTTTCTTAAGTTTTTCAAGTTTCATAAATAAAGCTTAAACACTATTTTATAATTTCTAAGAGATAAATTATATTCCAACCTCTCAAAAATATGAAATAAATAAATTATATTGAGTAAATATTTACTAAGGAAATACAGGAAAGATGATGAGGTAAGTTATCAAAAAATATAAATTCTAAACTATTACTCCTAACTATTATGGTTGCCTTTTAAAAATTTCCAAACGATAGCAATCAATTAGAGCCCATAATTCAAATAAATAAAAGTTCTTAAAAAAACTTTGTACTCTCTAGGGATCAAATTAAAAAAAAATTCCTTCTTAATACTCGCCCACGGATCCTCTGTTTAAAGTTTTATGCTTCCAGGCTTAGCGGTTTGGACTATACATTCATCAATATATCAAAACTTGATATATACCCAAAATTTGGGGGGTTGCTTCGCCCTTTAGATTTCACACAATTTCAGGTCTTTATATCCATTAGTAAGGGCTGCCTGCGCTTTGTTTTAGTCTTTAAAAAATATCGGGCTTCTTTCTTTCTTTGATTACCAAACTAAACTCTTTTTTTTTTTATTCTATTTTTGTGGAACCGGGGAAGAGTTTGGTCTAACACATCAAATTTTAAATATGATTTCTTCGTATGAACTTAAAATAGCTGAATATTTTTTATCAGAAATTATTTAAATTTTGTAAAACAATTTTCAAATATTCATATCGATTCTACGCCTAGTAGAAAATCGATACTTTAGTTAGATTTAAATTATATATTCATAATATTTATTAAAAAAATCAATCGAAATAATCAGTGGAATGGATGAAAAGGTAACTGGAATTTTGTTTTTAATGGTTTTTGTGAAATTGAAATTTTTATTATCAGCAAAACTACCACCCAAACGTATTATTTCGTTAAACGAAATGTTTACATTTTAGAAATCGTAAAATAAGTTATATTTTTTATTTCCAAGACCTAAGTATCTTAGAAGACCTAAAAAACAGCAATACACATTTTTTTTTCTCAATAATTTGGTAAATTTACCACGCAGATATTTATGGCCAGTAAATTCATATAAAACTATACATTTGTAAACAAGCACGACGTTTTCAGGAGCTTTTGGCAAAAATGCATTAAAAAGCATCCCAAAAATGTTTGTATCATTGCCCCAAACGTAATCACAAATTTTCAAAACACATAATTCACTTAAATATTTAATTTAAATGATTGAAACATTATCTTCCATAAGCCCGAAAATCACTTGATTAGTTATTTTTTTTTTTTTAGAAAAAAACCATCATTTTGGCACACATACTTTTCAAATGTTTATTTAGAAAAGAAAATAAAAAACAAAAAATAAATTTGAAAAAAGAAATGGAAAATGATATCAAAAAAAATACAATAATCAAAAATGTATATCAATAATAATAAAATTTTCAAAATCTATTCAAGAGCAAAATAGGAGCTCAACTAAATCTAAATAGGAACTTTGGCAACTACAATCTAATAGGAACAAATAATTTTTTATAAAAATTTATAGGAAAAAAATATAATTACTTTTTGGATAATTTAAATTTATATCCAACTAGCTGGCCCGGCAAACGTCGTTTTGCCACATATTTCTAATTAACTTCAACATTTTCTAAGTATAAAAACATATTCTTAACAACTTTCCTGTATTTCTTAAGGCTGAAAGCTAAGGCAAATTAGAATAAATAATGATATTAATATATATTTTAAAGCATACCAGGGCACGTTGCGGTGACAGTTGATATTACATCGATTGCATGCAAAATTTGAAGCAGATTGGACGAAGGAATTCCGTTGTCCCATACAAACTTTGCCTCTTCTTTTCATCCCATTAGGGGTAGAATTTCAGAAAATCTTTTCTTATGGGATGCCCGGTATTTGATGTTTAACCCACTTTTTGGTGTGGGATACCCGTGACACGAAATATTTATATATACACTCGTGTTTGATGTGGGACACCCGGTACCTCGTGCACCCACAATTCGTGTATATTGTGCTGTGCATATAGGTAAGCAGTTTCATCAATTAAGTATATCTTAATTGATGAAAAATAGTAAAAGGAAATCCAGAATCACTAATATAGAAAAGAAGAGATAAATAAATTCTATTTTGAATAGCTAACACGGGTAAACATTGTTTTGTTATATAAATTATTTCTAATCAACATCAGTATCTCCTAAATATAATAACATATTCTCAACTGTCTATAACTAAATAATGAAGCTGCGGCAAATCGGAATAAATTATGATATTATTTTATATTTTGAGGCATACCCACCCGGTTTACGCGTTGCTGTGTTATTTTTCACATTTTAATAAATGATATTACATCGTTTACATGCGAATGCAATTCTACCCTTAGGATAAGAATTTCAAATCCTTTCTTATCGGATTCCCGGTATTTAGTGTGCACCCAGTACATTATATGCACCCGGTATTTACCTGGTATTTGCTGGGGTACACCCGGGACCGCGTTAACCCGATAATTTTTGGTGTGGTACACATACACTTGATGAAAGATATATGGACCTCCTGAACCAAGAATGATTCCGGTAATACTTGAACAATGCGATATGCACACTTTATATAGTTGACAGTTCGTCATACTGCTAGTGAGAAGAGATAAAGAAGTTTTATTTTGAATAGATAAAGAAGTTTTATTTTGAATTTCAAAATTATATTTTGGTTTCTATGGAAATGATGATTTGTAACATGTGAGAAAGAAAAAAGACAAAATATGTTTCACAGCTAGGAACATTTTGTATTCGAAAATTAAATTGTCGTTTATAGTATTTTCGTTTACTTATTATTTATGTTTCTCACCGTTAAAACCTTCCCTGAACTTTCACGAATATTTCAAGACCAAAATTAGCCAAATCGGTCCAGCCATTCTCGAGTTATGCGCTTACCAACACATTTTGCAATTCATTTTTATATATAAGATTTTTACTATACAGTCAAATCTGGACAAGCAAAAGTTGAAGACTAGTCTAAAAATTTGATTTTTTAACTCAAGAAAATAATGTGCTAGTTCCAGAAAATTTAAGAACATAATTTTGTTCCACGAAATATAAGAATAGATCATAAACATCAGACAAGAAGTAAAAAATCTCGTACATAGGTTTTTCTGTTTCTCACACCTATATAGGCTTAAAAATGAGGGGGGGGGGGGAATCTCAGGTTTAACTGTATCAAATTTTTTGGAAAATACCAATATTTTTTTATCAAACACTACACACTCTCGATAAAAAAATCCCCACTCTATAAAACACGCTATAAAAAGTATATATAAAATTCTACAACTAGATTACATAAAAAATAATAAAAATATTTTTGATTATTGTATTAATTTAAAATGGAATCAAAGATATTAAGAAGGATGCATTTCACTTTGTTTACAATAGACTCACGCTCAACGTGTGCAAATGCACAGAATACACCACGTGGACAATAACCAGCCTGTTGTACATCATTGCATTTAGTGCTTTTATAAATTTCTGGATGAAATTGTTGTTCGGTACGTGTATGACAATAAGCACATTGATCGCCAGCATCACATCCACTTGGTTCACCCCATTCTTCACCATGTTTAACACTTGGGCATGGTGTTGATCTATGTGTGAATACATTATTTTTTTAAACAAACATTTTAAATGCAAATTTTTGTTTAAACTTTTTATGCGCGGGGTGAAAAAAATCGGATAAAAAGATGCAAAAAGTGTACTACTGACTTTCGAAAATTCCAAGTATCCCGAAAATGTTAATATCGATCTTATCCACAAATTATTTTATAAGTCAAACTTAAGACTAGTAAAAATAACTGAAAAAATTTCCCCCCTTCAGTTGGGAAACAAGACGTTTAGGTTAAGCGACACAATATGTGTCACTCGATCACTCCTGATATTGAATAATATTCAAGGAACTTTGATGTTCACCGGCAAGCATCAAGCGCAAACTCAATTTGTCTTGATTTCTCCGATGATATTTACCACGAACATATTTTTCAGCTATTTTTGAAATTGCAAACGTTTTATGGATCCTATTTTTAAACGAAACCGCCGATTTAAAAAATCGGCATATTCGATAAAAATTCTTATTCATGATCAACGCATTTCTGATAATATTTTTTTTTTTATCAAAGCTTTGCATGCTTCAAAGTTTAAGAAAATATGAATTTTCATTAATCCTAAATGCAAAATAAAATTCATATAAAAACTCTTTGAAATTGGGAACACAAATTCCAGTAAAATCTGGTAATCGTTTTTTACTGCCTAAAAATACACTTTTAAAAAATTTAGTTTAATAAATACATTTTCCAAAGTTTAAACTCGTTTATTTCTGATGGAATACAAAACGTAACCCGTTTTCAGGGATCATGGATCATGAGATCATGATCAGGTTAGTTTTTTTTTTTTTGAAACAATTACATTGTGAACATTTTTTACAAATGTTTGAATAACATTTTCGAATAATTGTTGGTACCCATTGAAAAATTTTAAAAAATTTATTGTACCTATATTTAAATTTGCGTGGACTCCGTCGTTTATCTTTACTATTATGATATTGTGGACACGCATATCCTTGACGGCATAACCTAGGAGGGCGTTTACATGCCTCAGTTTTATAATTTGAAAGTACATAATTCGTATCTAAAAAAACAAACAATTTTGAAAAATAAAACACGTATTGGATAGTTTTTGTTTTTAAAGATTCTCACAGACCCAAGTGAATATTCAGCGAGAATTCCTATATACAATCAGAATGAATTTTTTAATTTACCAAAATTTTCTCGCAAAAACAGGTTTTTTGCAATTTAAAAGACAAGGACCTCTACATTGTCTTCTATAATGTATTTTTGTGCTTTTATGGACTCTGAATAAAATGCTGGTAGTGGCTCCAAAACCGAAATAGGACTTTTAAATTAGTTTTAAATAGTCATAATCTTACGTTGGCTATTTAAATCGTAATTAATAATTTTCAAAAATTATACATAAATAAAAGTAATTTCTGAATCAAATGGATTAATATCGAAAGAGCAAATCGGGAACAATTTATTAAATTAAATAAACATAGAAAAAAGCATTAATTAGCTGAAATAGAAGCAAAACAGTTTTTGTAATTTTGATTGCAAATAATTACCTAATCACTGGAGCAATTACGAATCCTGATAGAGCATTTTGGGAACAATTTTTTGAAATTTGGATAAATAAATATAATTAAACTTCCACGCTAACTTAATTGCGGTCTCAAATTGAAATTTTTATTTTTAATACAACATGGCGTTGTTGCGCTATTTGGTAACAGGAACTTTCCTAGAGGAAACCATCTGTCTTTTTAAGAGGACGTTCAGTGAATTATTCTTTAGCTACTTTATTATGAAGTTCAAATATTATTTTATTAGGGGGTTATTTGAAAGTTCAGGTCATTTTGTAATGGCATAAATAGCTTTTCAAGTTTGTATGAACTTTATATCGACAAATAATGACCCTACTGATAACAAATTTTGACATGGATTGTTCGAAGATTGATACGTTTAAATCCACCATTCTGAAGGAATGCGCGAATAATTAATTATAGTGGGATCGCGTCCTTACAAATGCTATTTGCT
The DNA here is from genome assembly GCA_020423425.1 of Chrysopa pallens. Taxonomy (NCBI): domain Eukaryota; kingdom Metazoa; phylum Arthropoda; class Insecta; order Neuroptera; family Chrysopidae; genus Chrysopa; species Chrysopa pallens. Next base: position 84,824,624 of record CM035593.1, read on the forward strand.
GTGCTAATAAAGTCATATTACAAATATTTCGCATGAGTCCATGAGATTCTTTAGAAAATTTAATGAATTGAAATAATTTTATATAAAATAAATATAAATGTTTATTCGAATACAAACCTTGCCATTTGGGATCTTCATTCATTAAATTGCGTTCTTTATCTAATGCATTTGGTCCATTTGACGAACTACCTTCAGCTTCAGCATTCTCTAATGCTTGAATTTCTTTTAGATCATAAACTGGTGGTCTTAAATCATGGCTACCGTGTGCGAATGCACAATGCAAACCATTTTTAGCACAATATCCACGTGAATCCGTATCATGTACACACATGCATGTCTTATAATATCTTAAGTGATAGCGGCGTTCCGTATCACCGGCAGTGCGATGTAAAAATTGGCATCTGAAAAATTATTTACATTCATTATTCTCGGAGATTCCAAAATTTTTTGAATAAACCGGATAATTTTAGAATATTTACTCTGCAATTTTAAAAAATTGTTTGGCTAATCGGGGTTTAAAAAACCAATTTTGTTTTCTGAAACCGAATAATTTTAGAATGTTCATTACTACATTTAGAAAGAAATTCTCAAGGTCTCATAAAATAAAAAGTTTTTTTCGACAAAATTCAATGTAAATTTGAGAAGTTTATCGTTTATTAAATTCGGACAATTTGAAATATTTCTTGACTATTCCGAATTTTCTAAATCAATTGACATCCTGTCAAAATTACTTTTAAGAAAAACAAAAATTGCATTTTCAAGTAAGGATTTTCCGCAGGCAGTGTTAGTATTATTATAATACTTAAAATAGCCGAGTTTTGTGACCGTTTGTGGTCAAAATATGGTACGTATAAAATTATTATTTTAATTTAAAACTACCATAAATAAGAAGCTTTATTGAAATTCAAGGATATGCTTAGAAGAAAAAATTATGAAATTAATTACTTATTTTCTGCGGTCATGAGTTTGAAAGTTTTTAAATGGCAGTGTATTTAGGAGACATGTTTTACTTTGGCGGAAGTACGTCATTTAATTAGTTCAATTTTCACTGAAATTTAAAATTTTAATACTAAACATAGGATGTTCTAGACTTTTTATTTATACATATATATATATACATTAATATTAAAATTAAAAAGTCTTAAAATGCATATTTCGAGAAAAATGTCATTAAAAGGTCTTTAAAGATGAAAAGGCATATAATTTAAACATTTCCTTTGTCATAATTTACATTTCTAAGATTTTTTTAATTTTTCTTATAAAATATTATTTCCAAAATAATTTTAGCATTATCAAAAAGGCTATATTTATCTAATCTCAGGGCAAACCAAAATAAAAATAATAAAAAAATTTTAAATTTTATATAAATAAGTTAAAATAAACAAATGAATAGCATCTACGCATAAAAACAAATGAACGAACGAAACAAATGAATATCGTATTTTGGCGCCTCTTACTTGTTACTATTTTGTTTGGATAAATGTCAACCATGATTGTATATATATAATACATTCACTTGCGAAAATAATTTTAATGAATTTTATGAATAATAAGTATGAAATAACATGCAAATGATATAAATGAATCAAATAAATTCATAATTTATAAAATATAATCGTAAAATAGTCTTATGACACTATGTAAATCATATAATAACAAATTTTATAAACAAAACAACTTACTCGTCTCCATCCGGACAAAGACCCGTAGTTTCATCATATTTAGTGCAATAATTATCGGCACTATAATTAAAGGATCCATCTCTTTTTCTAACGGGTCGACGACGACGTTGATTCATAAAATGCCAATGAAAACATGTGAATGGTCTATGTTGTGTACATTTATGTTGTAGAAATTGTGAGCATTGTTCGACACGAAATTCTTTTAAATAGCTGCAAAATTTATAAAAATATTAAAGGATTGTTCAACACAAAATTAATTATATATTAATAGAAATGTATTTTAATTATTTATTTAAGTAATTCATAAAATATTATTTAAACTTACGAGTAATGATTCGGTTTTTCTGTTTGAGCTGTCAACAAAGCTTTTGCTTCCGACGGCATTTTGCTTATAACTAATGCGCATATATATGAACGCAGGGCACGCTTTGTTGATAGCCAATAAAAGTAATGCAAAATGCATCACATGACCACCGCTCTAAAAACTATAGACCAAGGTCAATTCTGTTTTGGTGCGATATGCAATGCATTCACGTATTCTGTTACATTTTAATTATTATTATTATTAATAAATAAATAAATATTAAAATTATTGCATTTTAATTCGCATGATAAGAAATGATAAAAAATTTCTTGTTTATACTTTGATTTATATTATTTAATTTCTTTATCACTAACTAGTATTTGAAATTTTATATTTTATAACGAATTTTATTTATAATTTTAAATTTAAAAAAATTTATTACGTTTTAATTACACATTAATTATCACAAGAATTAAATTTTATTACTGCATTCTCAACTTAATTGATAAATCTAAAGGGGTAATCTATATATAATATTTAAGGGGTGGTAAGCATATAACAATAAACAAATAAACAACGGCGCAATTGTTTTCAAAAAATTAAATAAAAAGCGAGGGAAATTCATTTTAATTGATCTTGAGCAAACATAAAAAAGTATTAATAAAATTTTTACGTACCTGCGTAATCTGAGTGAATTTTTTTTATTTAAATAAAACACATTAATTATTATCCTATATCGTAAATTTTTTTAAGTAATTAACTCTTATACTTAAAAATTAATAAAATTTGTTGAGTGTTAAAAAATTTCAAATTTTGTTCATTGATTCTCAATTAAGGTTCTTGGAGTACAGGGTTCCACCTGTACTTTATAAGTCTTCAAAATAAATGAGACATCTATTATAAACACAATATCTAATGCAATATAAATTAAAAATTTAGTTATATTTAGAAATGTTTTTTTTTTTTTTTTTTTTGGTAATTTACCTCACGTTTTCATACCAAATATCATAACATGATTAATAACTTGTTTCTCAAAATTTATTTTCTACACGTTTGTTTATTATAAAAATTTCAATTATACTAATAATATATGCTATAAAATTTCACTTACAATTCTATAAATTCCTTCGTAATCACCATTTTGATCGATTATTTTAGAAATATAGATATTTAACGGTATCATTTTCGATATATACTAGTTAGAAAAGATCAGTAACTGAAAATTTCTTTTCAAAATTCCATCATCTGTATAATAACAAAAGCCACAAAATTCACTAATAATGTTGAAAAAAAATTATTGATAAAAATATATGTTATTCAGTCAATTGATATAAAGATGTCAAATGAATTGAAAACAGATTTTTTTTTTTTTGAGTTGGGTTATATAAAATTGTTTATAATACAAAAAAATTTTCGATATTCATAAATTTGAAAAATTATTGCTATCCTAAAAAAATGGATTCGACTTTATGATATCCGTGGCGCCTCGATTTTTTTATGGATTTTAGTAAAACAAGGCAAAATAAGACGAAAATGAAGAATTAATCACAAGTTGAACGTAGGGGCCAAAAACCAACCCGACTCGTGCAAACTACACCCCACAAATCCATGGGTTTATAATAGTCGAAAATGGCGTGCATGTATTTTTAATAGTTGTATTAAATATACAAGTGTTGATTTCTTTTAAACGAATTAAATTTCGGTTATTTTTGCTTGAATTGTGTTTAAAGTCATTTAACAAAAAATAATTATTAAATCTTGTGACATATTTTCAATTGTAGTATCTATGTGACATGAACACGATAATTTCTTTAAAAAGTGTAGATAACTCTTTTGTTTGTTTTTACCAAAATTAATCGTCAAATCGAGGCACCATGAATATCGTAATCTCCCCTAAAATCGAAAAAAAAGTCCGTATATTTAACGGTTGGAAGAATGGTTTTCGATAAAATTATTTTATTCGATTAGAGCATTTTTCTAAATTAAATAATTATATAAAAACTCATTACCTCTACGCTTTTTTACAGCGTACATTTTTTTCACTTAGAATCACTAAAAGCACTTAGAATTTAGAAATATATTTTCCTTAATTAAGGTAGAGTTAATAATAATGTAAGTGGTAACTGTTGGTGGGTCTACTTGAAGTGTTGAACTCTTAATTGAAACTAAAGATTGGAGGAGTTTTTGTTTGCTTCGAGACTCGACTGTCTACGAGTTTCGACAAGAAACTTCAAGTATATACCGCTGAATATTACACAAACAAAATTTTATTAGTTTCAAGGACAAATTAAAATTTTGAGTTGTTTTCACTTTTTTTATTTACAAAGTTGCCAATTGTGAAGGTAGGTAAATAAATTTTTTTTTTAAATAAAATATTTTGTAAAATTTTAAATGCTGTGACTTGATAACAAAATCTCAAATACAGAGATCCGTGTGATGCTATCTCCAGTTCAAAAACCACCCGTTCCAAAATTTTATTCGGAACCAGACTCTTAAAATCCATTAAAACTTTACAAATACATTCAATTTTATTGTAAAAAGGGTATCTTGATAGAAAAATGGCGAATTCTTATTTAATACGGGATGACTCGTATTTCAACTTTGATATATCAATCGATATATCACAGTATTCCACATCCAGTACTTCTCTTTTATCGTATGGAACACTAAAAAAATTTGAGGGTTTGATATTTATTGTAATAATAAAATATAATTAATAAAACAATTTATTTTTTTTTTTCTTCTTTTTATTTAGGTAATATTCAGTCATTCTATTTTAAAATATTTACAAGCACTTGATAAATTTTTATTTCAAATACTCCATTTTATAGTTTTTAATTTTTTTTTAAAAGCTTTGCAGATCCTGCATTTTACATTATAGAAAGCCAGCAATAATTTTAGATAATATTGACATTTCCACTTGTGTATTTTTATTATTTAAAGCTATTTTGAATAAGTTCTAATATTTTATCCGTATTACCGATCTGAAAAAATATTTACTCAATGGTTTTTTTAGAAATTGCAATCCCATTTTGTTTTAGCTTTAAATCAATAAAATTGCAAATGATTTGTATAATTTAATATTCCATTTTAAAACATCAAATAAATTATTTTGCTTTAAGTTTTTCGCATCTGATTAGATAGCGAGTGAATTGACAAATCAAAAAACATAAGTACTTACCCTGACCATCAGTTGGCTATAGCTGTTGGCAATATCCGTGTATAATATGATTACTAGAAGCAACCAACAGTTCGATAGCTTTTGAATATCGGTAAATAATGAGCATCTGTAATCTTTGATAAAAAGAATCAGACAGGAAACGCTCATGCAGGAAAGGTGTGTGAAACAACCTGTCCACGTTACCAAAAACGTAACATATCTTTCAGAATTCGACCACAATTTCTAAATCAAACTGGAGCCCGTTACTCATGATCAGTAATATGGTAATATAAAATGGTTAAAAAACTTTTTGAATGTTCTTTAGAGCCTTAAAATATAATTACTCATTCTATAATAGCTAGGGATAAACGTTTTTAAAAATATGATTTTTCTTTCAGATATAATTTTCTTTTTTTTTTATTTATAAAATTTATTTTAATTTGATAACAATTTGTTTTTATTTATTTGTGGTTTTTTAATGATTGGTTTGTACATCGATAAAAAAAAAAGCAGAACTAAAAAGATGTACTGGACAAATTTTGACCATTCATTATAGTTTTAAGAGGGGTTCAGTTATTTATAAATGAAGTTTGGTTCAGGTTAATTGTTAAAATTTGTCCAATTTTCTTGATTGTACAAACCAGGTTTATTCAAATGTCAACATTTTTTTTGAATTAAAAATTAGCTTACTTATTGCTAAGCCACAGAAATGCAAATAAGACATTATAGATTATTTCCTCAATTTTATGGGGAATTTTTTTTTCTCAAAAATATACGGAATGAAAAGAAAAACCTATAATTTTAAAACACATTGCTTGTATACAAATTTTTTGAGCAATGGACTTTGAGCAAATCTCTTGTAAATAACGATTTTCAGAATGATAAAAAAGGATTATCCATTTTTGAGCTAATTTTAAAATTAAACTAATGTTTCTCTGTGAATTTCAGGTTTTTGGTGAACTAATCCTAAAGATAATTAGAATTTTTTTTTTCGAATGCCGATGCCTTGAAAAAAAAAACATTATTCAGTTAGAATAAAGTGCACACAATATGCGGCTAGTTGAGGAACAACATTGCGGCTATCTTTGGAATCATTGAAAAATGGATCAACTTTATCTTTATACAATAAAAAAAAAAAAGAAACCTTTAATGACAGACGGCCAATTTTGTAAAATGGTTGAATTGATGACACGATGATAAAATATAAAAATGCATTGAATAATCCTGGTGTATAAACAAAACAATTTATTAATTTTAAAAATTAATATAAATAATTTATTTTTTTTTTTTTATAAATAATAAAATTTTTTTTACAATTATATATCGCAATATTTATATATATTTATATATATAATATTTATAATATTATATAATTAAAAACATGTTTTACTTAATAAAAAATATATAAAAAACGATTTTGGTTACTAAATATATTTTAAAAAATAATTGTCATAAGTTTTTGGACTGATTTATTCAATTTTCAGATTATTATCTGCAAAAATTGTCAATATTTTTTTATTTAGGATAATGACGTAAAAATCATTAAGATCCGTTCTGCATAGACGAATAGTAAGTAGTACGCATGCGCATCAGTTTTTACATAATTCTCTGCGCATGTCAATTTATTTTATTATAGCGGTAATTAAAAAAATATTTATGACAAATTTTAAATCAGTTAGCTGCCTTCGTAGTTCATTTGTTGTTTAATGAAATACGCGCAGTGAACAAGTTTTTGTACATGCGCATAATAAAAAAAAACGCCAGCGAATACAACCATACATTTCTAAATTATTTTGCTTGCATACGACTAAGCCACAAACCACTATCCTACTATGTAGAAAGGATCTAATGTACAGACAATTCCCAGGTAATACCTTAATTAGTAAACAGTAAATTTAAAGTTATTTTTATGTTAAGGTCTTCGCTTCTAAAAATTGAACAAATCGACCTAGAGTGATACAATATACATTCAATTTTATATTAATGTTAAAACCAGGATGAGAAATAAATATTAAAAGCGTCAATTTGGAAGTTGTAAGTTTAAAACTTTGTACTTGAAATTGTAAATGAAGGCAAAATGATCAGAAATTAGAAATCTGATTGAATTCAATGATTGAAGTTTATTCAGAATGATTAAAGAGCTTTAAATAAATAAAAAGGTAATATCTAATTTTTCTGTCAATTTTCTATCAATCACAGCCTTTCCATTTTTTTTTTTGCAAGATTTTTATCGATTCTAAAAAAAAACCAAAACAATTATTATATGGCACTATTTTTAAAATTGAACATATATAAAAGATTATCTATAATAGTCTTTCACAGGAAAAAAAATAAATTAAAAAACAAAACTTTTCAATTAAAATATGTATGAAGCGGATTTTCAAGACATTTTTTCCCATTTAGTGTTATCTCCAGAAATTTTTTTTTAAGTCCCCTGAGTAAAACACTCAATATTGAAAATGTTACCCGAAAACAGAAAATAAAGAATGCTGAAATTGAAAAATTAATGTGTTTTTTTTTTATTGGATAGAACACAAAAATAGATCACCTTATATCACTCATTAAAAAGAAAAATTAAAACACATAAAAATATTCGAGATTAAAAATTTGAGAATTCGTAAGTTTATTTAAAATTAAAATCGATTACTTAATTTGAGATAAATTTTTGTTTGTTTTTTTTTTTTGTAATAAATTACTCGGTATCGTCTTTAAATATATTTTGTAATTCATTGGTTATTAGCTACATGCTTTAAGAGCAGAAACAGATAGAGAAAGAGAGAGAGAGAGAGAGAGAGAGAGAGAGAGAAGGAAGAAAGAGATGAAAAATATACTTAGAAATAGTTCAGATGTTTTTATACAGTTGTTCCATAAGGATTGAATACCACTTGATTACTGTCTGTATCTAATGTAACATCTTCTGGGCTAGCTAAATCAACACGCACTGTACCAGATGGAACACGTTTACGCGCACCAGCTCCCCATTGACTTAATGTCCATTGATAACCACCGGAGGACGTTGGTGGATCTGGTTCATCTGGTGTAGCGGGCTCAGCACTGGTTACAGCATCACCACCCGGACTCTCGGATGTGGAACTTTGTGAATCGACGGTTGATTCGTAACTACTTTCTGGACAATCACCACCACCACGATACCTTCCAATACCTGTAAAAACAAAGCGTATCAGGTTTATATTATGAGCGACCCAAGACGGACCTTGAGGATCTATGCCAGTCTTGGGACATACGTTGAAAAATCTCACTCTTTGCATTGTTAAAAACGTATTAGTAAGGATCTTACTGACCTGTATAATGAATAATTCCATGAGATTCCTCTAAACGTTTGAGTATTTCTAAGCATGATGGATCCGTGTCCAATGGTATTGGATTCTCACTATCACGATTATATACAATAACTGCAATATGTGATGGATGCGGTACTGGAAGTGGTATAATTAATTTATCTGGTGAATATGGTGGAATATGACTCTTCCACGGTGCCCAGACAACATCTTCGATTTCTTCTTTTGTTTTTTTATTCTGACGATGTTTACGTGATCGTAACGATGTCATGGTATTGCTATCACTAAAACAATAAAAATATTTTCTGACTATTAACGAAATACAAACCGGAAAAATATGACTCAAAAAATTAGTAGGTTTCAAGAAAAAGTTAATTTATTTTACTAAATTTTACACTAAAATAAAATAAAAAACTTACTTTTTCTTTTCATTTTTCTTAATCCCTGCAGTCGAAGTAAAACGACTGCGTGGATTAAAAGCAGAAACTTCTAAATATGGAGAATGAATTTGAATATTACCACGTGGTGCATACACGGCACCTAATAAATCGGGACCACAAACACCTAGATATATAAAAATAAATTAATTAAATATTTTAGAACCAAAAAAATTTTAAAAATTACTGTCATTTGATCTAAATTTTGTAACGACGACAATTCAGTCGTCAACAGGATAGCTCAGAAAAAAAATTCAGATCAAACCTCAAAAATTTTTAGAGCATTTTATTATAAGAAATTATTATAAGAAAATACCTAATTCAGCACTATGAACTAAATCAGTATAACGTGATAAATCCACACTATTATCCGGTTCCAATTTAAAACTGGTTTGCGTTTCATCAAGCGGTGTTAAAAAATCTAAACTAAATATATCCGCATACAAAAGTCCAGCTAAACCGGCCCAATCCCCATGCGATAATCCACGACTATCCCAAAATTCTTCTTCCGTTTGATTTAACATTAACATATGTGAAAAAATATTCGTCGGATAAAAGCGTTCTAACATGAGGGCGGCCTGCTGTATGGAAATTTTTAAATCTTGAGTACTCAATTTAATCTTACATCGAACAGCAACGCTCAAACCCGTATGCAGATCCCGTCTACGTCGTTCCAATTTCTCATGTAAGCTACCAATTAATTCTTGACACTCTTTTTCGAGTACACGATACGGACCAGTTTTTGCTAATTGTGCTGAGAATGGTCCAAAACATCCTTCGATAAATTGTGCAAAATCTTTTTGCGGTTGTAAGATTGTATTTTCTGTGATACGTTGATATATTGCTAGTTTTTCTAATTCCATTTTTGATTCGAATGCAGCTAATGCTTGTTCTGGACGTATTTGAAAGAAATAATTCGACGCTAATCCCGGACCGGCTATACGACGTACAACAAAACTATCACTGGCTGGTATACGTCCACGTTTTTTGATAATTGCATGAAATAATATGGAATCCCAACATAATCGAAACCAATATCTAACAACACCACCTGAAATATAGAAATAGAATTTAAATGGACCAAATTAAGCCTATTCCAAAATTGTTGTTAAACTTACACGTTAAAATAATTAAACTAAGAAGTGGACAAAATACAATAGCAACCAATAATGCTGCAATCGGTTGTATAAAACCTTGTATCACTATATTCCATATAATCGCTTCAAATACCACAAAATAACGATTACGCTCTGGTGCTGGACTATCAAAATCATATACTAATCCCATAAATAAATGCAATAAAAATGTTACAATTGGCATCCAAATAAATGTTGTAATTGTAACAAGAATACTACACAAACTGATTATAATACATATTAATGGGAAAAAGAATACAATTACGAACGTTCCTAGCAATCCTTTTATTATATAATTCCAGAAACGATTCATATGTCGCGTAAAACCTTTACCAATGAATCCCGTATCCGGTTTTGTTTCAAAATATGTACGTGATTTTGATATATGTCGCCACAGTGACACCAATCGTGAACATAGTGTTGGTGTTAGGGAACTTTTACGTGGAAATAATGTACCATTTACCTGTTAACAAGAAAATATTTCATGTGAAATTTCAATAAAAAAAAAAAAAAAAAATTGATTGATTGACATACTTGTGATAGTTCTAAATCTGGCATGAACGGATGTACATAGAATAAAGCACGTAATCCAACAGGACTACACCATGGTACAACAATGCCCAATAAAAACATTGCATTTAAACTCCATGCCCACGTACGTTGTGTATAATTCACCCATCGCCACAATGGCCATCGACAGGTCGTCGTACGTGTCCGTTCTTTTTCCACAAGAAATATCGGTTGACTAGGATCTGATCTGGGTGTTGTAATACTCGTCGGTTGATTACTCAACACCGTTGGTATAATTTGTGTTTCCCCTTGGAAACATCTTCGTACTTTCCATCCACTCGGACACCATATTTGTGTGGCCCATGTATATGTGCGTGTTGCAATTCGAACTTTACTAAGCTCCCGCAATAATGCGGGTTCACGTTCTCGCATAAATGTTAAATCCCGATTTAAAAAATACACCGTTTGATGTAAACGCTGAGAGTTACATAGCTCAATTGCATGCTCATGTGCGCTCCATTGATGTTCGACCGCATACTTTTGTTGGGCGTTCCGTAATTGAGCACGAAGCCATGGAGATACTCGAGACATAACTGGATGATGATCGGCTAAACGTTCTTCTACGTTGTTTAATGTAATAGTTAAATTTTTTTGCACTTCTTCAACAGCACGATGCATTAATACTACAGATTGAGCTTGTTGAACTAATAGTTGTGGTATTGAATCACCTAGAGCTTGTAAATCGGGATGTGAAAGTACGCTACTGTAAACTCTTTGTAAATATTCACGCATAACTGCTTCATTCACTTCCTGGAATAATTTTCAGTAATTAGTTTAATATTAACGCGAAAATACATTTTAACCTGCACTCACCTGTTCAATTTCATGATCCTGCATTTTTTTCGAACGTAATTCAGCAATAAGACGTTCACGAAAATGTAAGAACCAACCTCTGGCTTCACGCTCTAATATTCCTACCAATATCGGTAATGCTTTACGCATTAAATCACGATCCATTAACCGTAAATCGATAAAACCACCCTGTGCGGTTGCATAACGATATGGAATACATATTGGTGAGGCTCGATTATTACCATTTGGTGAAGATGATATCTTTTCGGTAGCTGCCCGACGCATTTCACGTCGTAACCAATCACATAATACATCCAAATTATCTGCATATTCAGACTAATAAAAAAAAAAAAAACTTATTAGATGATGCATTTTTAATTTACGAGTGAAATAGTAAAGTTCTATGCTGCTCTAGTATTGAGTAAGGTTTTTCCTATAGAAAATTTCAGTTTTCATCAAGGCCTACCTTTTGGCCTTTCTATCTAGAACTCTGCGCTTCCTAACATACAAACTAAAGTTTTTATGGGTTTTGTCAGTAATCTCAACATATTCTGGTAGTGTAATTTACTTACTGTAGAGGCGTCCAAGAGGGGAATTGTGGATTTCAAGCTGAATTACCTTAAAATCATCACATTTGAATTGGGGGTAATTTTAATGGGAGCTACGTTCGTGTTCATTTAACATCCCTCTGAATGTCTGACAATTAATTATGCATAAATAAAATTGCTGAATCAAATGGATTAATACCGAAAGAGTAAATCGGAAGCAATTTATTGAATTAAAAAAATATAGAAAAAAGCATTAATTAGCTGAGATATAAGGAAAACAGTTTTTGTAATTTTGATTGCAAATAATTAATTAAATAATTACCTAATCACTGGAGCAATTACGGATCCTGATCTAGAGCATTTTGGGAGCAATTTTTTTAGATTTGGTTAAATAAATTTTATTAAACTTCCACGCTAACTTAATTGCGGTGTGTAGATCTTTCTCCTAAAGCAGCATAGAGATGTTATAATCATGACAAAAAAACTTACAGGGCATACTAATTCAGCGACAAGATAACGACATCGTTCTTCACGAATTTTTGCATCTAAATTGTGTGCTTGCAATGATGGAAGGCCAATTAATACATCCAATAATATAAATAATCCAGAGCCAAAAGCTCGTATTGCATGAATAACACTAAAAAAATGTGAGCAGATACGATTACGTGCAGTAACAATTATAAATCGTAATGCCAATGCTAAATCGTTCAATAATGTTTCGCGGCTACGTTCAGTTCCTTTTTGTAACAATTGACTAAGCTGCCATCGATGTACTTGTCCAGGGAAATTAATACTGTCCACTTCAAATTCTCTATTTAAAATAAATTTAAAAAAATTGTGTTTTAGTATGCAAATTCTCATTCAAATCGAAATTATGAAAATTCTCATTCAAATCGAAATTATGAAAATAATTCTAAATGAGCCTGAAATATGAAATGATGGAGAAAAAGTTTTTATTTGAATTTTAGTTTGGCCAGTTTATGATCGAATTTTGCGTTAATTTCTCGCGGAAGAGATCACAAATTATGGCGAATATTTAAAACATAAACCCTATCTCGATTAGCTTTAAAACCCTATCTCGATTAGCCAACACAAATTGTTTGTGATTCATTTTTGACGACTTTCATTTCGTTTGTGACAAATTAGTTTTAGGATAAATTTGATAATCAATGTAGCATCCTCAACAGCCAACATTTTTTTTTTTTGAATTAACTGTGACATAAACTTCTGGGTACTCAATCGATAGGAAATCATTTGTGACTTGAACTTCCAAATATCATCGAGTATTTTTCCATTGGTGAATTTTGTTTTTCATTCTACACAAGCAAATAACTTGGAATTTGAATCTTTTTCTACTTTAAGTGGACATGTCGATAATTTTTATGATTCAATACATACCTTTGGCTCCTTTAGTTGCCTTCTATTAGTGATAATTCGAAACGAAAATTTTAAACCTTCTTTGGCGGTTTGGATAACATTTAGATTGTAATGATTTAGACAGACAGACACACACTGATTTAGATAGCAAGTGCTTCTCACGACACTTTTTTTTTGTTCTGGAGACATCAAATAATTCACAACCGTCCAATTATTGGACCCGAAAATACAAAAATGGAGTCCATTAGACAAAAATATGAGTAGTTAATAATGAAAATTAATCCTACCGAGTATCATTAAATATTTATTTGGGAAAACACATTTGTTTGGAAAAAAAAGCGAAAAATTTAGTAAAAGTGATAAAAACAAAAGCGATTTATAAAAACAAATAACTACATAAAATTCTAAAAATGATGTGAATTCTCTCCCAACACAAAAAAAAGGTATGAAATTTCTTAAATCCATTATTGATTCGAAAAAAAAGCAATAAGCAACCAAAAACAAAATTATATACATTAGAATTTGCTGGAAAATTTTGGTTTTTATGTACAAAAATCTGGTTTTATGGATGAAGATTATAAAAATGATTTGACATTTGAAGCAAAGTAGAAAAAAAACAAAACGGAAAATATAAAAATTATCTATTTTTTTTATTCAAAAGCTGTGATTATTCCAAAAAAAATTTTAGGAATGTAACTAAAATGTTTTTGGAATTCAATAGCTAATGAAAAATAGGGTAAAATATAAGAAATAAGAAAACCTGTACAATGAAAGTTTTTGATTTTTTCCACAAAACTAAAAATTTTATACACGTCAAATAATAACCAATCAAGAAACAAAACAAAAACATACCCCCACATCCGTATGCTTTCCAATTGATCATAATTTAACTTCTTCGGTTTTCCATACTTATCCTTGTGTAAGCTTTATAAAAATCAAAATACGACATCGATAAGACTCTTTTTTTGTTTAGAAATTTCTGGCATAAACATCAAAGACTTTTAATTTTTAAGTCAAATAAAAAAGAAAAAATACTGAATCGTTATTTTGGATTAAAAAATGTTGCTGTTATCCAAAAATATGGGTTGATTTTTCTTCTTCTGTCATACAAATAAATTTGTAGTGCCAAACAAAAAAATTTTGAAAAATTATAAAAGTATTTTGCGCAATTTTAAATGCCATGCGTTTTTTTTTTTTTAATTCTATTCTACAGCAAAATTATTTGTAAATTTCGCTAAGAATTAGCTGAAGCAAATTAAATAAGATTTGTGGGTGAAATATTCTGAATTTGGAAATAATTTTTTGAAATTTCCAACGCGGCGCCCCTTTAGGATAAGGATATTTAATGTAAAAACTAGCTTGTGAAATCTAATGAAAAAAATTGTATTACTAGAAAACCTATTTTTTTTTTTTTTTTAATTAGAAAATTCTAATCTAAAATATTTATACACACAACAATAAACGCTAGCGATAATAAATTGGAGACGCTATTGTTTAAATTTTTTTTCGAAAAGTTACAATATTCTAAATAGCATACCCCCGTTCTCGGCAACTTTCAAGTTGTTTACCACTCAATCGACGTGGTTCACCCTTGGAGTCCACAGCGACTGCATCTAATTCATCGAATGATGGTGCAACGAATAAATCACGTAGATTAGGTCCACGATGTCGTCGGTTAAGTGAATGTGGGGAGCCACACGTTAAATCAGATCTACATTGATCACGATTCGGTTGAGTCACGGACACAGGTGTAGGAAGCACTA
Organism: Chrysopa pallens; assembly: GCA_020423425.1. Taxonomy (NCBI): domain Eukaryota; kingdom Metazoa; phylum Arthropoda; class Insecta; order Neuroptera; family Chrysopidae; genus Chrysopa; species Chrysopa pallens. Next base: position 84,839,692 of record CM035593.1, read on the forward strand.
AATAAAACAATAAAAAATACTATTAGGGCCTAGAATCCTTAAATCTGGAAAGGAAACAAATAAAAAAACATAGTCATAACGGGTTATTTGGCCTTGGGACCCGATTCATTGTAATGGCGCATAGTTTCGTGACCACGGCACACACGGGAAGTGTGGGTAGAACTTCGCCACGGATTTTTCTTGATCAGAGATCAGGTACCCATTATTTTTGTGAGGGTTTGGCATGAAAGCCAACGCTCAACTGTTGAGCCACTTTGATTCCTAAACTGCCCTGAATACTTTACTACATTGTCAAAAACCGCAAAGCTCTATCTGCTTGCAGAATTTAGATCTTTCTGGTTTCAGCTTACTTCACAGTTTTTCCGTCTTAGTCCTGGAATATGAAGTGATGACTGCAGTCAACAGTTTTCTATTATGTGACTACCTCATTGTAGGCCTTAAATTAGTTTTCATTAAGGGCATCTTGAAATTTTGATAGAAAATCATCAGGAGTAGTCAAACAAAATCCAAGAAATTTTGTCTTACCAATTGGAAATGTTCGCCAATGATATAGAAATGATTCTGCTACATGTTTAATATTATTAATGAGCTGTTCAACTTCAGCCGGAGCACCAACTAAATTTATATCAAATTTAATTGGTTCACGTTCTGGTGTTAGACCAGAATCAGGGGGATATAAACCCAATTCTGGTCGATTACATGATGTTCCATACAAACTAGTTGGACGTATCGCTTGTTGAGCATCTGATTTCATTTCAGATTTTTGATAAGCTAAAAAAAAAAAAAAAACAAATAATAATTTGTATTAAATAATTTTTTAAATTATCTAAAAATTGCAAGTCGACAATTTAATTTACATACCCTGATTCTCTGTATTCGAATTCGATTCATCTCCTTTTGCCCAACGATTGCTTGTCGTTGAAGCGGTCCGTTGATATCCACCATTACCATTTTCATTTTGATATTTTGGTGGTTCATAATCGCTGCCAATTGAATTACCCGAATCAGTTCGATTGTGTGTTGGTTGATTTGATATGGGCCGCATGTAAGGCCCGTAATTGGGCCTACTCATTTACGTAGCCCAAATTTTGTTTGTTGTTTTAAGAAGTAATCATCTTTCATGCATTAAAAATAACGTGTAGACAATTCCACCTGTAAAACAGAAAAATAAGGGAAATAAAATTATTGAGCAAATAAATTCAAATACATAAATAAGACCGCAATTAAGTTAGCGTGGAAGTTTAATAAAATTTATTTGACCAAATCTCAAAAAATTGCTCCCAAAATGTTCTATCAGGATCCGTAATAGCTCCAGTGATTAGGTAATTATTTAATTAATTATTTGCAATCAAAATTACAAAAACTGTTTTCCTTATATCTCAGCTAATTAATGCTTTTTTTTCTATATTTTTTGCTCTTTCGATATTAATCCATTTGATTCAGCAATTACTATTATTTATGCATAATTAATTAAAATTATTAATTACGATTTAAATTGCCACCGTAAGATGGCTCCTAGGGTATGCTTCTTATGGTGCGACTCTTAAGGTGTGACGTCATCATAGGCTTACGGTTTAAAAAGTACTTTAAATTTTTTTAAAAATCAATGTCTATTTTAAACTTGTAAACAAAATTTTTCAATCTGTTTTATACAAAAATTAGCGGGTCAAAATATGTGTAAGAAAAAGACCAAACTATATCTGTAGTAGTTTTTGAATATCATTTTTTTTTTTACAGAAATTGTGACGCAAATTCATTTTACAAAAATAAGAACAAAACATTATCGGTCATTATATTTTTTTTTTTTTAAATATTGCCAAATTTTTCAAATCTTACTGATAGCTTTATTAGCTAATGAGTTCATTGATATCTTTGATAGTGTGCAAAATTGACCCTCTTAAAAAGGTCCGCAACCCAAACAAAAGTCTTAATATTAATCATTATTAAAATTTCACTTGAGTGTGCTACAATATTCCAAATAATTAATTTTTAAAGTGATTAATTATTGAGCTTCCTTATAATAACATAAATAACATGTCGATTGTAAATTGATAATTTTGACGACATGGTAACCGCACATAATGTACTTGGTCTGATTCTTAAGTTGCATTTTCACTTTTTATTGAATAATATATATGGGTTTTATATTAAGGGCCAGCGCACACCATCAGATTTTCTAATCAGAAATTCTGATGGTCAACACACACCATCGGACAGTCGTATAAGAAAATCTGATCATACATCAGACAAAATTCTAAAGCAAGCGCATATTATCGGATACGTACAACGAACCACAATGAATCAATTAATTTTCAAATATTTTACATTTATTAATTACTTTTTTGACTAACAGATGGCTCAGATAACATCGTTAGATATTCTTATGAGAAATTCTGATGCTATGCACACATGATAAGATTTTCTGATCAGAAAATCTGATGGTGTACGCTGGATCTTAAGGTAGTATGATGACGGAGGTACCGTCATTATACAAAAAAGGTATCCAATAAAATATAATAATAATATTAGTGTAACCTTTGGCACTCATTGTAGATATATAAAGATAGATCTGTCATCCGTCCCGCCTGCATGTCTGTGTGATCTCATAGTTGTAAGTTGTTCTAGTGGATTAACTTAAAAATATGTGATTTGCATTAGAGAATGAATACATCTTTAATGTCAGTCAGTAACCGGACAAAAACATTCATATATTACTAACTATTCAAGGATATACAAATAATTATAAGTTTATTTTAGGATACGGTATACAGAAAACAAGAACCTTTAATATTTTAGCAAATATTTAAGAAAATATCTCATAAACTTCACATAAAATTTTTAAGGGAAAAATAATGTTTATATTTTTTAAATTAAAATTTATCTAAAATGTGTTTTTGACAGAGATCTCTACAGACTTTATTAGTAAAGACGAAATTACGGATTGCCTTTATTAATAAAGCCGGTAGAGGTCTCTATCAAAAACACATACTTAAGGATCAATTAGATCTTTCCTAGGAAAATTAGGAGTAATTCTTGGGAGAGTAGTGCTTTTGTATTTTTGATTATTGGGAATCAAGTTACTGAACCCTAATTTATGCATATCCTGTAGTATATAGATTTTTTTTCTTTATACAAGTAAAATAAATTTAAAAATCATAATTAAACAACCAACATCTTGTGAACTAATTATTATGATAAATAAAGTTTTGTAATTTAATATTTTAATAACAAATTATAAAATAAAAAAAATTAAAAATGTTTTACATATGTTTTCAATATCCTTGAGTGTAATGACAGCTTATTTATTATACTTATTTTGTAACAGAGACCACCCATATTAATAGCAAATAAATAATATAAAATAATGTATCGAAAATTTTATGTTATAAAATTATTCTTGTTTTGATTTTTTTGGTTTATTCCTGTCATGTCCATATTGTATAAAAATTTGCGGAAAAATATACACAATGATTTGGACATAACCTAGATGCAAAAAATTGAAAACAAAGTTTTTCAATTAAAACTTTATGAAAATAACCATGCTCGAAAAAGTTGCTAAATTCTACCACCTTAAAAATTTTTGTTCAGCATTCCGGTTACTTGTGTAAATGCTGTGTAATATTTTCATTGAATTCTTAATGTCAGTCAATTCAATCATACAATTTTCCTAAAATTCCAGTCGTAAGGCTAGAGTATATTAGGAGGGAAATCGCAAATGCGTTCCTTGTACCTAAACCTTTTGGTCCTCTGTACTCTCTCTTAGAACAGACCATCACCTGAAGGCAAAGATACCTTCTAGCACAAATCGCCCCTTTTTTTTTATTATAATTGATCAAACTGCCGCTTCTTGGATTCGAACGCGTAATCTCCAGTCTAAGTAGTCAGATGAGTGAAGGTAAATAGTGCTTGTACTCTTTTCGATACTGAGCCGGTCAGAAGCTTTGTTTAAACAATTTTTGATGATTGTATATTAGACAAATATTTCATATTTTTTGAGTAGGTCTAGAATAAATCGATCGTTCATAAGTAGCTCTGGCACAGTGAGTAAAGGCATTAACACCTCTACACTACTTAGGATTGGGAGGGAGGTTGCGGGTTCAAATCCAGGCAGCGACAATTTGATCGCTTAAGATTAACGGGGTTGTTGATTGATCACACTGTCGTCGCTTGGATAACAACGAAGTAACCAACTCCACCCAAATCAATTACATAATAGGTTAAATAAATAAAGTATGATGTGGGTGGTTACTGTTATAGGCGTGTATATGTCTGAAAAAACGGAGGTTAAACCTCCGCACTATTATTATTATTATGTATTACTTATTATACGTAAAACGTTAAAATAATAAAAATTTTTCGATTACAATTTTCGGGTTGAAAGCACAAAATACATTTAAAAAAAAAAAAAAAACATACTCGCAACAGTAGCAGTGGTGTGTCATGTGGTGTTCAATGAAGAGAACTATAAATGCTTGTAGCTTTGTAGACTTTGTAGACTTGTAGTACTACACAATGCATGAATCATTGCACTAAATAGAATTGTATTTTTTTATCTTCTATCTTTTATTAACCACTTCTATTATATCTATAGTTTTTTTTTTTTATTCTCTTATAATAAAATAACCATCATATTTTATAATGGTCTTATTATTTACGAAGAGTACGAAAATACACATTGAGTGAAAAAAATAACCACGGTCCGTTCAATAGTGATGAAGTTCAGACGTTTAACGAAGAAATTATACGTAAAAAATAACTGAATTTTCATTTAATAAGATACTAGAAGATCACGCATTACTGTGACAATTTCGTTGACCACCCGGTATTTGGAGTAGAAAACCCGTGACACGAAATTTTTGTATATACACCCGGTACCACAGCTCCTTGACTTCGGGGCGATATTCATATGCATATAACCCATTATATGATCTGTGACAATTGTGGGATATCGGGTATTTGGTGTAGAAAACCCGTGATACGAAATTTGTATATACACACTCGGTATTTGGTATGGAAACCCGGTACCTCAGCCTCTTTACCTCGAGGCGGCCTTTGGCTTTGTCTTCGCGTAACAGAAATGAACATATCACCCGGTATTTGGTGTGGAACACTCGGTATTTTGACTCCCTCGACCCTCGGGGGTCATCTTACTACAATTTTTTGTTACTTCAATTTTATCATTTTTAAAAGCTCCTACCCTGGTCTATTATAACATACACATAGTCTTGTTTTTGTATGTAGAATAGACTGATATGAATTGCAACATGATTTTTAAAATCGATCGATACTATATTTCTTGTTTCTGTATTGTTTTTAACAACATTTTTATAAGTTTCCGCATTGCATTTTATTATTTATTATACATAGAGTTTACGAACGCAAACGAACTATTTATTTATTGTGTTATTCATTGGAAGTATCTCAGTAACCGTGGCGCTGACAATGAATATTTTCAACTAATTGCCCCGACACCGGCAAAATTAATTTTTGGATATAATTATTGACGCTGGCCATTTTATTAGTAACCGGCAGTTGATAGTTATCTGTGATAGCGTTAATTTTGACAGATCTATGAAGGATAAAAGTCCCAACCGTCATAGATCTGTCAAAATTAACGCTATCACAGATAACTATCAACTGCCGCTTACTAATAAAATGACTGGCGCCGATAATAATATTCGAATATTAGTTTTGCCGGCGCCAACATTTATTAGTTGAAAATATTCGTTGCCGACGCCGCGGTTACGGAGACATTTCCCATTATTAATATTAATATTATAAATTATTTATTTATGAATGTATTACATGATTGCAGATTGATTGATTGATAACATAGCAGTAATGCATTTAATATTATGTTTAGAAAACTTTTGATCAAAAATTCAAAATCAGAATGTTTTAAATTTATTTCATGTCTCAAGAAAATTAATTTAAAAAAAAAAAATTAAATAAGAAACATCTATAAAAAATATAATTACTAATACAGAAGTATAACTTCATATCATGAAGTTATACTTCTGTAGGCGCGTTATAAAAAAATGATGAGAGTGAAACTTTAAGATGCGTCCGCATCACCGTCACACAAAATTCACAGGTTAAAGCTGTTGTTATGATTTATGTTACACTTAAGGTAAGAAAATATATATTTATTTATTTAATTTTTCAAATTTAATCTAAGTTTTATTGACTGTGTTGACTATCCTTCTCCAGTCCTTTTATTATTTTATTGTAATTAATTATTTGCATGCAATTCAAAATTATTTTTTAATGATGCCAAAGAAGTATAACTTCTGACGCACGTACATAACGTACACGCACCATAGTATTTACTTCACGCATCTGACTGCACCTAACTCCTTAATTCATATGTTCCTATACATCCTTTGTCAGTATCCTTTTTATATACCCACCATTAATAAAAAATATGTAATACGTAACCTTGTCAATAAAGTAGTATGAAAACAGTAAAGAAACAAATTATTAACAGTCAAAGAAAAACACTAAAAAAAGAAAACTAGCAAATCATTGCCGCCTTGTTGTCGGGCGGGTTGGGTTGGATTGGTCGACTAAGCCTTGTTCTAGAATCGACCATTTATACAAAATTACATTGTTTAAAGAAAAGAAATGAAAAATACCATTTTCTTCAATTAACTCAATGCGTCGTTAAACAATGTCAAGGTTATTTCCTTTTTATTTTCGTGTGTTTAAATTTTACAGTAAATAGTAGTTTTTATGAGTAGGTGTTGATAGTACTTGAGTGTACAAAAATCGAGGATTGCATCCTGCCACAGAATTTGTTTTAAGAAAAGCTCAAATATTATGAATCCGAATGTTATCGGATCAATTTTTGATCCAATCGTTGCGTTTTTTCGATCGTCTGAGATTCCCAAATTATGAAGTTGACGGTTCACCCTACAGGATCCCTACAACTGTACACTGTGGTAATAAACAGCCTGGCGCATGCCATCCGTGAAGTCTCAGTAATCAAGGTACGCTTGTCGAAGACAGTCCTTAACACAGGATATTACAGAGCATTCTAAAATTACTAATAACAGGTTCTGACAAGAGGGAAGATATTTACGACTCCTCTCAGCTAATGATTCTCCGCTACATCATTCCTTCATATGACAGAGTGATCGAGAACCCAGATCAGTCTATGTTATTCAGTACCAGGGGATTAAACTCCTCAAAGCATTTAAGAACAATCATCGACTGGAATCTTAAAGCCTAAAGAACGCGCAGAGCAACCGAAGTATCTGATAAAATGACTTAAAAAATACTACACTATTTAAAAAAAAAAAATGGGTGCGTGTACGTTATGTACGCGCGTCAGAAGTTATACTTCTTTGGCATCACTAAAACACAATAAAATAATTAAAGGACTGCAGAAGGATAGTCAACACAGTCAATACAGCTCAGTTTAAAATTGAAAAATTCAATAAATAAATATATATTATTTTACATTAGAAGTGGTAACATAAATCATAACAACAGCTTCAACCTGTGAATTTTGTGTGACATCTGTTATCAATTGATGTGCGCGCATCTTTCCACTCTTATTATTTCTTCATAACGCGCCTAAAGAAGTATTTAACTTAAATAATTTTGTAATTATTTATTCAATACCTTTGATATGTTCAATTTATATGAAATGTATAATATAAAAGAATACATAAAACACAGCCATCCTTTACTAATATAGTACAAAAAACACTTACACTGCATGCACTTGAAGAATTAGAACATACATGTTAATGAAAAATTCATCATTATAATATAAAAGAAAGCAAATTTAATTATTAGGTAGATGACGATTTATAAATCAGTTTTTACAATTTTTTTTAACGGCTTTTACACATGAAAATTTATTCAATGTTTATTTTTTATCACAAAAGAAAATTGTATTGGATTTTTAAACAGAAATGTGTCTATAATTTTTAAGACCTTTCAAATATATATATAGTACTTGTTTTATCATATTACAGGATGTCCTACTATATCTCAAGATCGAAATTCTCTGACGTTTCAAGTTCTCACATTTGACTTTTTCTAGATCATTTTTTGTAATACGAATTACTAGCAGACTCGGTCACGCGTTGTTGTGGCTGTAGGAAACCCCTGACACGAAACTTTTATATATAAACCCGGTATTTGGTATGACATACTAGATATCTCCGGTATCAAATGTGTCAAAAATACAAATAAATGTTTCCTTTTTATATTATTAGTATAGATTAATTATCATTTAACATTTTTCAAAGGATTTTCAGTTCTAGGCCTGAAAATTGATTTGTGCATGAGTGAGCTTCATTATCGGATATATTAGGAGATCAGGAATTTATTAATAATAGGAGTAGTTTTATAGCATGTTTAAAAAAAGAATTTCAAAATATCGATTTCTTAGTAAAAATTCACAAATCATAAAAAAAATTAAAAAAATTTGTTACCTCCAATTTTGATATTGTGTTCATGGGAGTTGTTATTTTTTGCTGATTTTTAAGATTTCTGTTTTACAAATCCATGTTTAAAAATGCATTTTAAGCCAATAAATGCGCACTCAACTACTAGTTAAGAAACCCGTATTTTATATTACAACCTAGATATTATTAGTATGTGGAGGTTTTGTGGATGTGTTCACACCAAAAAATTTTAAAAATATTTCAATAACGTTTACAAAATTAAATGAATTTATGGTGTGGATAGAATTGAGAGGAGATGTCTCATTTTATATTTATTAAAATTGATAATGGGAGTTGAGTTTAGTTCAATTAAAATAACTTACGTTTTTTTACGTTGATTATTTTATTAGTTGAAGAAGAGTCACATTACATTTGTGATAGAAAGAATATTGGATGTAGTCCAGAAAATCGAAATTCGAAAAAAAAAATTACTATAATTTTACAAAAAATTTTGAGGTGTTTTTGAATCTTTGGCATGTGATCTTTGCGCTATTTTGTGTTTTATGGTTTAATCTCTGGGTATACATAATAAAAAATTTTCAAAAAAATGAATTAAAAAGAAAAAAGAATTTTAAGATTGGCACCCACTTCGAAGGGTAATAAAGGGAATACTTACAAGGAAATTATTTATAGAAGTTTTAAATTTAAAATTATTTTTTACTTTTTAGTTCATTTTTTGAAGGGGATCCTTTTTTTTTGAATCGAAGGGAGGTAGTTTTTAACGGTAAAACACGGTTTATCTCGATTTCCAGAAAAACTACATGGAATAAAGTTAAATGGTTAAAGTATGTAATCAAAAGATCTACAACTTTTGTATTTAACGGTACCTACAACTTTGCCATTTCACTTTTTCCCATACGACTTAGTAGTTTTACCGAAAATTAAGATAAACCGTGTTTTGCACTTAAAAACTCACCCCCTTCCACTGCCCGACTTCAGATCGCCTCATAAATTATTTCATCCTAATATAATATTTTTGCACATTTTAACCATTTTTAAAGGCTTCTACCCTGGTCTATTATACCATAGACGTCCCTTTGTACACTCAATAAATAATAGATCAAAAAGTGATTGGTCTGGGTCATAAAAGCCATAATAAGTATATTACTTGTATTATTAGTGTTGAGACAGATTAGATTAATCAAAAGTCTGAATTACATTACAAATGATTATAGTCCGTGAGGTAGCGCTGCAAATTACACACAATCATTTCAAGTCGATTAATTCATGTTGGAATTGAATGTTTATTAGCAGTCGTCATACACTGTTATGAAAGTCAGCAGGCTCCGAAAGGGTGGGCAAACGTGATACAAATTTCTACTGACTAGCTATGCTATCTCCATCTAAGGCAATCATATTCAGCTGACAATTATTCCACCCGTAAATATTCTGCTTTTTTTTTATTTACTATATTATTAATTTCAAGCGACCTGAAATATATTTTATTATTCGTCCACCTTGAGTGCGCCTGCTGAACCGCCATTCGATTATCAACTTCTTCGACTTTCAATAAAATCGAAAATTAATCGGCCTGAAATCACCATGAAAAATGCAACGCTACCTCCCGGACTATTACAAGGATCTGGTTTTATTCTGAATTGAACAGATTAAGAGGAGGAGAGAGAGATCAGTTCAGATCCTACACACATCGGATCATAATATTGTATAAGACTTGCTTGCTTGCTGCTTGTAAATGATGTTGATATTGAGAATCTTAACTATAAATAAAAATAACATCTATTCTTCTATGTTTGAAAAATATTTAAAAAAAATTCATGTCTGAATAACTTTTTTAGGGTCAGCGCACACCGTAAGATTTTTTGTTCAGAAAATCTTACGATAAACGTACATCATCGAAGTGTCAAGAAATTCTTATAAAATTTGATCATACATCAGACAATAATTCTTAAGCAAGCGTATATCATCGGATACGTACAACGAACCAATGAACTTTCAAATAATTTTAAATTTATTAATTACATTTTTAACTAACAGATGGCCTACCATCAGACAAAATTGTAAGATTTTCTGATCAGAAATTCTGATGCTACTTCAGATAACTTTATATATACGTACACACCATCAGATTTTCTGATTGGTCTAATATAAAATACATGTTATTTAGTTAAATCAAAAAATCTGATGGTGTACGCTGGGCCTTAACAACTTATTTATGGCAAGCTTGAAAAATACAGAATCAATTCATTCATTTAAGTTAACACGTATTATTGGATATGATAAATAGTGGATATGACCTTTAGAGGTCAGATCAATAGCTTTGTTATTTGACAATGTGTCATTAGTATCACGACTGTGGTCGGAATTGATTTCTCAAACATAGTATAAATTTGATTGTCTTAGAAAATTTAAACAAGTGTAGAAAACAGTTAACAGGGTTAATTGTTTAGATACTCGACATATGATTTAATATCATCGTTTGGACTCTTTTTTTTATTATCATTCATAAAATACTATAAATATTCAATCTATACAGTTATAAATACATGTATAATAATATGTATTGTAATTACATGTATATTTATTAGCTTAATTTGCGGCAAATCCGAATACTTTTAACGAAAAAATGTTTCAAACTAAAGTTTGTTTAAAAAAACACGACTGAAGTAAAACTTCGTTAGCTCCATCATTTATTCACTCTCTCTTTTTATCTTCACTAACTAATATCTCCCTCTCAACTTCCGTTTGCCACGCCTGATCACACGTTTCGTAACGCACTCGTCACGCATTCACCAGCTTACTACCAAAGTCAAGCGTGTCTAAAGAAGTTTTTCTTCAAACGCAAACATTTTTCGTGTTTAAACGTTTTTCTTCTATCTCTTATGGTTAATAAGTTGAGTCGTGGATCCATTAGATCCACCAATGGACCGATTCACGAACTTGATCATCAAAATTTAATCTCATTACCTCTTTTCGTCACTAAAACTAACGATTTATTGATTTTATTTGTAAATTGTATGCAAGAAAAAAATTTTTTATTTAATCGTTTCTTGTAATAAAATGAAAATTTCCAGAATAGTTTTTTATCATTTGAAAAAAAAATTTATTTTAAATGAAATGACATAATTGTCATAATTATTCAAACACTAATTACCCCATAATAATTAAAATATATATAATTAAAAACAATTTTCCATTAAAGTATTTGCTCTATTAAATGAATTTTTAATTTCAAGTCAAGTATATTCATTTAAAGAAATATTTTAAAAAAACATTTTGATCAAAAACCTTAAACTTCCCTTTTAAACGTTCTATTTCACGCCCCAATTCGATTGCCATAATCCACTATTGTCAAAATTACAAAATAATCGTGAGTAATAAAATTGGAGATTACGATATCCGTCGCGCTTCGATTCGACGATTAATTTTCGTAATCGAGCCATCAAATTTTATATATTTTACAAACATTATGATAATATAAAATTCGATTTTCGAGAGTAAAGACATAAACTTTCTATAAAAAAAAAAATACAAAAAATATGTGTGTCTATATCCGTTTTTTGATTTTTAATTATAGAACATCAATTAATTTTCAATATTATAAAATAATACTCTTAAAAATAAACACAAACATACACGGAATTAAATTGATATGGAATAATAATGAAAGAGTATTTTTCATTTTCAGGAAGTCCGTTTCCGGAGAGAATTCATAGTATCTCTATTAAAAAATTATTTCTATGTCACATAGAAGAACACTAATTTATTATCTAATAATATTTCGATCATATTAGGAAATCGAATATAACTTTTAAAACATAAGGCTTAATTCACACTAGTATATTTTGTTGCAAAAATTCAATTATTAAACATTATTAAAATACATTAAATGCGTTACTATATGGTATTAAATATATGATACATAAGCTGTCAATAACTTAAGACAACTCGAAAAAATGGTGTAACGATTTTGATTAAATTTTTAAGGGAGAGCATCTTTTTATTTCCTTTGGCATGTTTAAAGCTTTAAATTTTTAACACCGGTTCCATATTTCGAGTTAAACAAGTTCTGAAAGCGGAAACAATATCATAATCATCTTACAAGATGAATTCGATAATATTAGATCGGGCTTATATTTGATAATTTATTTGCCACAAACCGTTGCTCGAATACATAAAACTATTTCACATAATATCGATATAAACTAAACCTTTGTAAAATGATTAATTATTCTTAAGAGAAAAGAAAGCGAGAAAACTAATAAGTTGAGGTCATAAAAAGCTATAATTAATTAGTAATTTACACTTTTAATGATGATGCAAAAAGCTATACTTAAAATACAATAAAATTTTATAATTAAAAATTTGAAAGCTTTGCTAGGGATCATTTCAATGGTTTTTAATTCGTAATTGAGATTTTTCCAGGTCTCTTATACTTTCCCCATATCGGTTTCTCATCATTAGAAGAAGAAATTTAGAAGAACACAAAATTTCTAACAAAAAGGCAAGAATTATTTTAAACGGTAAACGTACACACAGAAAAATGTTAAACTTGATTGTACTTTTAATAATTTTCAAATATTTCAAATTTTTTAAATGAAATAATATTATTAAATAAAATATAATAATAGATAACATTATAAATAAATTGATAAGGCTAGAAGAATTTTTATTATTTTAAAAGAAAAAAATAATAATACAAATTAAAATAATTAACTTTTCAATTAATTACTTAAAAATTTCATGCTAAAAATAGTATAAAAATTAATCATATTTTGGAAAATTTATCACGTGTTTCCTCTTTGTTTTCACCCCCTACTAAGAAAACCTCTTCCCAGGGGTTAATTTCAGGATTAACCTTGCAAAATGTCTGACCTATTTTCAACCTATAAAATACACTAGCACATGAATTTTTTGATATAATTATATTTCATTTAACTAAACTAAACTCAGAATCACATGTGATATACTTACACGGAATTAATTCACATTAAAAAATGCCTATTGTTTGTAAACAGTATCAAATAATTATTGCTTTATATGAAATCAATTTCTAAACACACAAAAGGAATAATTCAATAATTTTGTTACAGTTTTACTTACAAAACAATTCTATCATAACGCCACACTATTCACAAAACAAAAAATTAGTTCAATTTTAGTTCACTTTCATTACAAAAATAATTTTATCATAAATAAACGAGCATTATTTTAGTATTTGTTGTGAGTTTTTTTAAATTTTTCTCGCAATTATTATAAAAATGATTTTCAGCCACACCAAAAGGAGTAGGGATTGACAATTATCCATAGACAGAGTAAGATGGTAGATAGATGTATGAGTGCTTCTGTGTTAAAATATGTGGTAAACTAAAAGAAAGGGTAGTTTTTTCGTGTGAGAGACATCTTGTGAATATTTTTTTAATTATTATATAGAGTTCTGTTCAAATCATAGAAATTATATATATATAAATACTACTCAAATCATTACAAATAATTAATAAATAAATATTCTCATCTGTAAACATTTATTCGATATCGCTTTGAATAGGAAATTTTCTAGAATATTAATTCAAAAAATTGTTAAATTTTGTTTTCTCCAAACGATTTTCAATTGTTTTATTTGAAAAATACAAATAGAATGTTTACATGATATAGAAGGTTTAAAAGTTATAAGTAAAAGGTTTAAAGCTATTTTTTATTGAAAGTTATTGTTATTGAAAAGAAAGTTTTTGTAAATATATATTGGTGACAATTTTTTTTAATACTAGCTTGAAAGTAATACTTATTATTATAATTAATGACTCACTTTTTTTTCAGGCAGTCAACAATAAGTTTGATAAAGATAAAAAATGGTAATTATTAATTAGTTCACAGTTTTTGTTCGAAACAATAGAGAATCGTTTTATTTGAAATGAAAAGTTTTAAATCTTGACTTATTGAAAATTGTTAAAAAATATAAGAAATTTAAGACATTATTGTTTTTATAAAATTTTTATTTATATCATAAATACTTATTCACTATAAATATGTCCACGTTTATAAAAATTTAAAAGTGGCTCTTCTTCAGGTACATAAATAAATGATGGTCCACAATTTTTCAAAGGATATTTACATTTTTCATTGAGTACAATGTCAAAATTCGAAATTAAGGACCATATTGCGATTTTCGATACAAGTAGCCCATACCTCATACCTAAATTTTTAAAGAAAATATATCAATTTCTTATCAAATTATAGGAGTTTACTTAGGTTTCATACCTAAGCATATTCGTGGACCATCACCAAAACCAAAGTACATAGCTTTTGATTGTACTTTGGTATCTTCATCACTAAATCTTTCCGGATAGAAAGTTTCAGGATTTGCATGTAAATTTTCATCATGTTGTAATGAATATACAGGTAACAGCACTGAAAAACCCTTATCAATTTTCACACCGTGATTTGCACCCTCTTTATAAGGTGGAAATTGGTATGAATCTGCTGTACAATTTCGCATAAAAAACAAAAATATTGGATGCATTCGTAATGCTTCTAAAACAAAATAAAAAAAATTTTATTCTATTAAATATTTTATTTACCAGGCGATATTTAACTAGACATATCCCGGAAATAAGATTCAAAAATATCACTTTTATATAATTTCCACTCTCTTATCGAAATATTAACACTGTATACATTTGTATTAATATTATTTCACGATATCGGAATCAAAATGGCGCCTGAGAATACTTATTATGACACAATACAGACTAGTAAATATATAGACTGGCAGTGTTTTATAAAGCCCCCTTTATATTATCAAATTCTTAATCACTGTCATTGTATATAATTTTTTTTAGAAAGAAAATTTAGCTAATTGCACAAGGAATAGAATTTAACATTTAAATATAATTTATTTTAAATTCAAAAAGTCTGATTGACAAAGAATTTATTTTGTCTTATAATAATTATTTGTTCCTATTTTTGTCAAAAATTTTACCTGATATACAATGATCTAAATAAGTCATATCACGTAAAGCATCATACGTTAAACTATTATCATATTTCGACATAACTGTATTAATTTCTTGTCGTAATTTTTTAAATATTCGTGGATTTGATACAATTTCGGTCATCGTTAGCTTAATTGTACTAGCTGTTGTTTCCACACCATCGATAAACAATGTTACTATATTCGATGCTGTATCATCCTCGGAAAAATCTATTTAAAGTTAAAAATATCATTTAAATAAAAATATCAAACTATTAGATAAAAAATTTTATTACAATACCGCTATTTTCCATCTGTAGTTTATCCAAATAACTAAAATAGTCATTTGTGTTGATATTGTTTAGTTTACGTTGTGTACGAACATCTTTTATCACATTTCGTAAATACTCGACTGATGTTTTTGAAAGTAATCTAGAGACCAATTAAAACTGTTAATTTTTCTATCAAAATGCTTAGTAAAATGTCTTATTAAAAATATTATAATAAAATTTTATTATTTAAAATTTTAAGGTTCTGATCTTTGATTAAAATTATAGGCGTGTCTATAGATGTCTCATTTATAGTAAATCGTCTCCTTTAAAAATTATTTTAAAAATTTTACTTACCCTAATCCCAATAACATGGATAATGCTGGATCCACAATCATCAATATCCATTTTACAATTCCAGTTAATGATTCTGTTTCAAACATATCATATGCGATTATTTTAAATGGATTTTTTGAATCCTCAAATGCATCGGTTTTTATTGCTAAACCACATAATGTAAATATTTCGCTAGCAAAATCGCGTGCCAAATTTTGTATTTTAAGACCATTACAAAAATTATTCAAATTTTTTGTTACAAAATTTTTTAGACGTTCCGAAACACCAACCATATTGGGATACATATTTTGCTTAACCTGTTCAAATTTTTATAATTAGTATAATTATATTTCTGAAACAAATTGTAGTGTCTACAGCATTTTATAAAGTCTCTTCAATTTTCTTTTCAAGATTCTGGGAGCTTGCTGAAACCTTGGGCACAGTGTTGTCTTTCGTCTCTATGGTTATTAATAAAATGATATATAAGTCTGTGAAAGGTAATTTATTTGACATAGGAAGTTTCTTAAAATTTATCAACAAATTTAAATAAATAATTATTTATATTTGCAATTAAAATAATTACTAATGCAAGCGCTTATTTTTTGTATGTTAGCTTCTTGTAACTAACCTTTAATGTCGTAAATGCTGGCGTTAAATGTGCCCGTGATATTTTCCAACGTTCACCATTCAAAATAAATGGATTTAATGCACTAAATAAATCACCTCGTTCACTCATTGCGGCCGTATTATCTTGAAAATCATTAAAATTTTTCACTGTAACCATTTTAAATAGTTCTGGATCACGAATAACCAATACAGGATGTCGTCCAAAATATATTCCAAAATATTTATACTCTTTATATTTGCTAAAATATTTTCAACTTTTCATCAAATTTTACAATAATTATTTTTAATAATTTTTTTTCGATATTTACCAATATAATTCATGTATAATTGCACATAACGGTTTTCTCAAAAGTAATCCATCTTTTATGGTACCAAATGGGAATGTTGGTGTTTCGTGTGGAATTTGACGTTTTTTCCAATAATCATAATTCCTGGTGTAAAATATTACCAGAGAAAATATAAATGTCAATAATATTAATAATATATCAAGGAACATTTTCTGAAACAAAAAAATAATTATTATTATTTCTTATACGAATATCAGTTACTGAAATTAAATTTTCCCTTCTTGTTGCCAAGCTCATTGAAGGAAATCAATAAATACGATTTATTTCACGAATAAGTAACAAAATACTTTATTTTTCGTTTCCTAATATCACTATTAATACCGGATATGGAGCAATATATCTACAAATATTCCTTCAAATTATCAAATAAATATAATTTTTTTGTTAATAATTAAATCATTCATTCTGAACCATATATTGAGTATCTAAACAATTAGCTTTGTTAGTTGTGTTATTTTCACTTGTTTTTTATTGTTATAAGTTTCAACAATAATGTGTATATTTATTTTGATATAGGCAACTTGTTTTACATATTTGTTATATAATGTAGTATAAAATCCTAAATTTTTAATTGCATTAAAATTTTACATTTTTCCAGAAAAAAAAAATGAAATATAGTTAGAGAGAACCAATTGGTTATAAAACCTGCATACTGTTTTGAGTTCTTTTCTGTCTAAAATGAAAAGATGCTTTTTTGAAAAATAATAAAAAATTTGAATTAAACCAAAAACATATCTTTGGTCTCAAAATTTTGGCGGTAATTGTCGTAGTAATGTAATGTTGGAAAATAACCAAATAATCATAATGCCGAAGGCAGAATATTTATCATAAGGTACACGTGACAATTAATTATGTATTAAGTTTGTAAATAATCAACTTGAGAATCGTGATTGCATAATTTTTTTATATTCTACTGTGTGTTTCAGGGATTGCTGAAAACGGGTCGCGGTAATTCTTAAACATGAAGTTCATTATTGTTTTTAATTTTGAGAATTTATTTATTTAATTTTGAACTTCATTTCTATGACATGGCGAGAAAAAAAACATTGAAATTAATTTAAGGTAATTTCAGCGTAAAACCACTTGGTATATTGTCAAAGCATTTACTATATTATAAATATTATTAGCAATTACTAATGTCATAAATGTAGACAAGTTTGGAGATTGGAAAAAAACTTCTAGGTCTCAATTCGAAAATATGGTTAAGATGTGAAAATTGCCTTTGTGCCACTGAAGCTATGGCAAGAAAAGTACAAAACGGAGATAAAAATAAATATTTTTAATTTTAATATTTTGGGAACAAAATAAAATGGTGCTTTTTTTAACCGACTTTAAAAAAATGGATGACGTTCTCAATTCGACTGTATTAAAAAATTTTTTTTTAATGTTTGTTAACTCAGAGCTTTCCACTGGATGAACCGATTTTGATGATTCCTTTTTTATTTGAAAGCTGGTGCTTTCCGTGTAGTTTTTTTTTCAATTTAGTTTAGATCTGATGTCCATGAAGAGAGAGAAGTGGCAACAACAATTTTTCTTGGTTGTATAAAACACTCAAAAGTAAAAATTTAAATTTAAAAAAAAAGAACCGACTTCAAAAAAATTAACTAAAAAAGTAAAAAAATAATTATAAATTTTGCCTTGTGACCTTTTGAAGTCGGTGAGAAAAAAGTAAAAATTAAAAAAAAAAAAAAAAGAACCGACTTCAAAAAATTAACTAAAAAAGTAAAAAATAATAAAAAATTTTGCCTTGTGACCTTTTGAAGTCGGTGAGACAGGTAATTTGATCACAAAGAAAGATAAAAAGGTTTTTTTTCCGTTTATTTTTTTTTTAAGGCTCTTTATTTTTTAAATTTTTTACTGTTTTAAAACAATGTTCTAAATTATGTCGAAAGTATTTTGTGATTGATAGAAAATAGTTGTTGGAAAGGCAGAAAATTTTACAGGATTTAAATGGAAATCGACCCCTTGAAATCTCAAACTTGATTTTTTCACTATCTAAAAAAACATCGGACATCCAGAAAAATTATACACAATACAAATATTAATTTTCATGATGAATATATTAACTTATTTCTTTTAATCATGAATCGTTATACCTTAATTACATAATTAAACTATACATAAAGATATTATATTATACAAAATGGAAAATTACATCCATAATCATGTACATGATTATTTTTATTGCTGTAGGTCTGTTGAAGGTTTTTATTGAAATCCATTTATGATGTAATTTTTAAACTAATAAAATTCCATTTTTATTACTATTTTTCTAAATAATTTTTTATGCAGCCTTTATTGCTACTGTAATGTTGTTATAAGTATTTGTATTTAAAATTCATTGATTTACAAAAAAATTCTACATTCTGATTTTTATTAGATTAATTCTGTTGTAAATTTTACATTATAGGCGTTCGTAAAGTTGTTGTTAAAAATATATTTTACAATGAAAATTTTTATTTATGTTAATTTAATTTAATTTAATTCTGTTAGTTAGTTTAATTTAATTCTGAAAAGTTTTATATACAGATTTTAGGACGTTACCAAAGATGCTAGGAGCTCACCTAATTGTCAGACTATGTCAATTTAAATTACGATTGAAAAATAATGAGATTCCCTAAACTACTTCTATTTCCAAGCTGAAAAATACAAAAATAATTTTATTGCGTCATTTTTCAGACTCATTATCTTTTAACTAACTTTTTTTCATTTTTATTATTTAAACAAAAACCGCTTTTTATAAATTTTTGAAGGTATACTGCTTTAGGCACGTTATGAAAAAATGATGAGAAATTTTAAGATGCGCACGCATCACCGTCACACAAAATTCACAAGTTGAAGCTGTTGTAATGATTTATGGTTACACTTAATGTAAGAAAATGTATATATTATTTATTTAATTTTTTTAATTTAAACAGAGCTATATTGACTATCCTTCTCCAGTACTTTTATTATTTTATTGTAATTATTTGCATGCAATTAAAAATTATTTTTTTAATGATGCCAAAGAAGTATAACTTTTGATGCGCGTACATAAATAAGTACACGCACCCATTTTTTAAAAATAGATATATAATTGTTTTACCTTCAATAAATGATTTTCAGTTTTTTAAGGTGTAAGAAAATTATTATTTTTTTACACTAAATAAAACGCTACAAAATCAGCAAGAATTAAAACCACGTGTTAAATAATAGGCAATTTTTAACTGACAATTTTCCAAAAATTAGTACCGCAAGGTATGCAAATTTTTTTCTACTTTTAAAGGGTATTTAAATGTATATTTAATGAGTCTAAGAAAACTAATTTTCTTGAGTACTTCCTTAAGTGGATTTCGAACAAAAAAATAAGACATCTACAAAAAAGACAAGTTCATAATGTCACTATATATTTTTTTCAATTTGCCGCCATAAATAATTATCCAAAAGAAATTTGGTATTCGCAATCTTGGCATGGAAGAGTTTTTCGTAAAAAAAATTTCAAAATAATAAGTTTTATTATAAAAATTATCTATTTAAGTAAAAGCATATAGCGCTTTTTCGAATTGTCGTATAAGGATGACTGAAAATTGAATTCATTTAACGAAAGTTTGAAAAATAAGGACCACCATTTGAACAATTCAAGCTTATTTTATTTTATTTACAAATAGATTTACTTAGAGACAAAAATTATTTTTTACTTTTTTTTGTTAGTTTTTATGATTAATATTATTTTAATAATAATAATTATTTATTTTATTTTTTGAATAGTTAACAAAATATTGAGAAACTTACCGGAAAAAATAAATAAATTAAAACGCAAATAACAAATGATTTATTGTTTATTTACAAACATTCACAAAAAAAAATAAATTATTAATACCATGATTTAAAAATTTATTTAAGAGTAATAATATTAAATTGCTTCTTAAATTGAAAATTTTATTTATACTATTTTTATAAAATTTATATAATTTTTTTCAGCAGAACCTAATCGACCTCTCTAGTCTACCAACAATCTATTTTAAATAAGCAAACTATTGGTGAGTATTAACCTTGTAGATCATTTCAATAGCTTTCTGATTTAATAGATTATATAATAATTCGTTGTTTTTTCATTCGACATACATAATATATCAGAGTGTATCGATTTTAGTCTAAAGTTTGTAACGCTAGAAGATATTGACGGCAATTTTGATACAAGTGTTTATAGAAACATCCGTTATACCATTTCCGAATGTCTGTCCGTCCGTCATCACGATCGCTCAAAAATAAAAATGGATAGTGAGCTGAAATTTTGGTGACATATTCTTAACATAAACAGTGAGTTTAAGTTTATGAGTGAGAAAAATCCGGCCCGTTGGATCCAATAAATTCTTGACTCAACTTTCAAACTATAAAATATTGTTTTTTTTTTGACGTCCTTAAGAAAAATACAAATTAAAAAACACACATCTATGATAAAGACACAATTTTCATGCATAAATAACTCAAAAATTAATTACACGAATGTAATGGACTTTGGTATACTCTTTGAAAGCCCTCCGTTTACATGTTTAGATTATGCTTAACAAATTTCATCACATTTCTATAGTTAAATTAATTTTAAATTTTGTATTCATTTTTATTTTTGTCCAAATTTGACATGTAATTATATTGTTAAGATTTTTTTTAAATAAATATACATAAAGATAATTCTCCCCTAAATCACGGATAATTCGACTTAGAATGTATTTCGACTGATCCACCTTTTATTTTTTTATAATTTTTAAAGATGACATACAATTAATTTTTCGTTATGGAATGGAGACTTAAAATACTTTCTATCACAAATTTAATAATAATTTTATTACTTCCTTGACCAAAGTAAAAGAAATATGTAATGACGGAAAAATTTGGAGTGTTACGTTTTTATCGCAAAATCAGTTTAGATCACAATTCAGATTAATTTAGTTGCCACCACAATACTGGCGTTTAGATATTGTCTGTGTTTCGAAATCCTAATGTTATTTCTGGGTAGTAAGGTATGATGCCATCAAATATGTTTTTTTTATGGTAATTCAAAATCTGTCATCATGCGCCTATAAGTACGTTACGTCATTTGTAGATGACTCTGCGCTTTAAGTTAATTTACAAATTTTTTGTGGTCATTAATTTTATGACAAAAAAATAATACTTCTAGAGAAAATTTGATATTTTCCTCTCGATTTTCATCATCAAAAAAAGTAGGATAAAGTACGCGATGGAAAAATTTCGCTATATGATATAAAAAAGTCTATTTTGACTAATTAATAAACGTACAAGGGAGTTATGTATTAATCAATACTATATTTTTCTTTAATATACATAATTATATTCTATTTATAAATTTTTTAATTTATTTTGCCGGAGGCTGGTGATTTTTGACCATGGCGCAAAAGTTATATTATGCATTTTTACAATCACAATTTATGTGTTTTTTTTAAATTATTATAGTACTGGAACCAGTCCCAAATATAGCTTGTCATTTATAAATACACCATGAAAATGGTGTATGTGGTTTTAGATTTCAGTTAGTGTAAAGGTCTACACAGTACGAGCTACCCTCCGAACTGGTCTAGTCAGTTACTGCTGTGGAGCTTGCCCTCACTAGAAGTAGTCACTTGTGACTCGGAGCTTCAAGTTGAACAGTTTGTGAAATAATGAATTGGATTTCGTAAGGTTATTCTTTTCATTTTAATGTGTGAGCTCACAGGTGCAGTCTACTTTTATGCCAGAAGCTGGCACTTAAGTGACCGGAATAAACTAGCCTAGCTACTGTTATGCGAATACACTGTCAGTTCAGTGACACCAACTGCGTAACCAGGCCTTAACAGCATTAAACTCTTCAGAGATTTCCATCAGTTATTTCATCGTGTGGCTACACCATACGAGACTCATCGCTCGCATTCCTCGACCACACTGAAAGCAGCCACAGACTTCAAGTTGCACGGTTTGCGGAATGATGCATTGGACCTTGCTGGGTCATTCTTTTCAATTTTCTGTGAAAGTACACGGGTGCAATTAGCTGTCTACTTTCATGCCAGAAGCTAGCACTTATGTGGCCGGAAGAAGCTATTCAAGCTACTGTCATAAGCTACATTGTCAGCTCAATGACTTCCACCAAGCCTTAACATCATTATCCTCTTCAGGATTTCCATCAGTTCTTTTTAACGGATGTTATGAAATCATCGATTGCACATTGACTCTTGAAACTGACGTATATCTGAATTTATTATGGTAATAGAACAGTGTCCATAAACAATTTGGCTCAATTGCACCCTCTTTAGAAGTTTTTAATATGCATCCCCCCATCCTAGGATTGGGAGTAGTTTTTTTACTAGCAAGTCCAAAAGTTTCTCTGAAAAAACAACATTTTTCCTAAACTTACTGAGATAAATAGTGGTACTACCCACTCCACCAAGTTATCGATTATTAGAAAAATGTCTTTTCCACTTTGATTGAAAGGGTCTTTTCCTCCTTGATTTCCCGTTGAATAAATACTGTACCAAAACAAAAAAATATAAAGAAAATTACTTCGCTTGATTACATCGTCCTTCGACCCTCTCGAAGCTAAACGTAGCATTTGAATCCTTCTTGATCACATGGTTTTTGGACTTTATCTCATTGATTTGCTTACCAGCTACTGTACTATAATGTATTACTATTGATTGCGTGTTACTACAGGTGTAAAAATTATGAATATCAACAAAGTCTTATATAAGCAAAATTTGTATACTGACTTACATAATGAGTTTCTTGTAGACTACGGTCAAGAGTAAGGCTGGACTATTACAATTATTTAAGACCCTCGCTGTCTGTGTAGTGTCATGAACATTAGATTTTTATTCCTAACAAGTTTAGATCTTTTTAAATATGCACAGCTCAAAGGTAAATGCCCGCCCTGTTTTTGTTTTTAAACAGCTGAACGCTTGTTAAATACCAGTTTCTGAATTGGATTAGTGTCGTCCCATCTATGTGTCAGACCATCTCCGAACAATGGACTTGAATAATTTTGAAAATTTATGAAAATATCAATCATGATTTCCTTGATATCCTTGAAATAGATTAACACTTTGAAAGAATCACAGCGTTCTAATGAAATGATGAAAATATTTCATATTGATTATATAGAATAATACTTACGCTTATTGACTCCGGGGACCTAGGTACCGGGTTCCACAAGAAATACCAAGTTATGTGTATATTTCTGTGAAGCGGATCCGAGGCCGAAAAATGCCGCGGATGTCAAGGGTAGAGGTACCGGGTTTCCATATCAAATACCGCGTGTTTCATACCTAAAACCAGGTGTGTACATAAAAATTTCGTGTCACGGGTTTTATAAGAAATACTGGGTGTCGGATGAGAAACGCGTGACCGGGTCTACTAGTTTAATAATATTTCTGAATTTTGACAACCTTTTATTTACTATAAAAAAAGTTTATATTTAAATTATATGTTAATTCGGACAATAAATTTCTTGAGTGACGATAATAACATTGATTGAAAAATTAATTGATTATGAATAAAAATCTCCATTAAGCTAACACCACCACCAAAAAAAAATAACTTTTATTTATGGAATAAATAGAAAATTTTATGATTGAAAGTAACAATTAAATTAAGTACTCAAGGGTATTTAAATACATATTAAGTTTGGATGCAGGCTTAATGCCAAGCTAGAACGGTACTGTATTAATAACCTCAAATGAAGCGTTCACGAGCAAGCTATGGATAATCAAAATTCCTTATTAAAAAAAGAATGAATATGAGTATATGACGTCAGCTCTTCGTATCTCCATATAAATTACATGTTGTAAACATCGTTTTCGAGAATGAGATGGATATAAAATCTTTGATAGCTTATGATTTGTTTATTTTTGAATCAATTTTAATTTAATTTTCAAATTTTGCTATGTTTATTGAGTCTATAGTTCAGTCAAATACCCTATTGAAATAGTAAATTCCTTTCGTTAATACTACTGGCAAAATAATTTGATTTAATAATAATAAAGGCACTAACAAAATTTTCCTTTAATAAATATCTATTCTAAATATTATCTTCTTTCAATATAATTTTAACTTAGTCTATAAATTTTGAAAAATCATAATCAAAAATTATTTATAATAAAATTTACCATTTACGAATTATTTTATAAATTTTGTTAATCTGGTGAGAGTGCTAACATAACAGATATCGAGTACAGGTTAATAATAATCAGTGATTAATTAGTATTCGTCTAAAACTCTAGGGAAAAAAAAATTACAACGTTTGTTATTACAAGAAATTTTTTTTATTTATTTAACATTTAAAATTATAATAATAGATAAAAAATTTGATAAAATCAAAATAATAATTTTTTATTGGACACGAATTAAAATTGTTAAAATTACTTGAGAAAATTTATAAAATTTTAGCTAATTTTCGTGCATCAATAAATCGATACTTCAAATACGTATTATGTAAATCGACCAATTGAAACATTGGAGAGCATGATATTTTGAGGATAAAAATACCCCAAGAGAAAAATTACTGAAGTTATACTTCTTTAGACGCGTTAAGAAAAAATGATGAGAGTTAAATTTTAATACGTGCCCGCATCCCCATCACACAAAATTCACAGGTTTAAGTTGTTGTTATGATTTATGGTTACACTTAATGTAAGAAAATAACTATTTATTGAATTTTTCAAATTAAAACTAAGCTTTATTGACTATGTTGACCTGATCCTTCTACAGTCCATTTATTATTTTATTGTAATTAATTATTTGCATGCAATTAAAAATTGTTAATGGTGCCAAAGAAGTATAACTTCTGACGCACGTACATAAGTACACGCACCCAACTTTTTTTTAAAAATAACTGTTCTTCTAAAATGTTGAACATAAATTTTCTAAATTATTGACGCACAAAAAGGACTTAATATATATTAACCAAATTAATTTTAGCTTAATTATGGTAACACAGAAAACTCCGAGTTTTAATAACGATGTACGAAAAATGATTTACATTTATTTGTAAATTGTTCCACGTTGATGAAAATCCAAAATTGGTTCAAAACTTGGTGAATATATAAATGATGGACTAATATTTTCCGGACGTCCTTTTGTTTTTTCATTGACGGTCACATCAAAATTGGAAATAATTGTTGCAATTCCTAATTTTACAACCAATGATCCATATCTCATGCCTAGAAAAAATAAATTTTATTTTACCGGACGGTGCAGAAAAAATAACTATAAAAATTTGAATCTCATAATATGAAAATTAAGAGTGGAAAAGTTGTATGATGAAATGAGACCAGACAATTCAGATGATTTTCACACGTTGATAAACGCAGATAAAAAAACAGCGTCAGTTTTGCTGTATTAAACTGATCGGATTGAATATGAATTTATTTCCAATTGATTCCGATTAAAACCTATTCAAAATATTTGAAAATTTAATCGGTTTTGTAGGGAAGTTAAAAAATTAAAATTTAATTATCCTATTTTTTCTAAAAGGTCTCAAGAAATTACCTAAACATTGTCGAGGTCCACCGCCAAATCCATAGAAATTCGCTTTTGACAGCTCTTTCGTTTCGTCATCAATAAAACGATTTGGATTAAATTCTTCTGGATTTGGATGTAATTTCTCATCGTGATGTATCGAATATAATGGAAGTACTACTCCCATTCCGGGTTCAATTTTAAATGCAGGTTCTCCCTCTTTTGATGGTGGGAACTCAAACGGTTGTGTACATACTCGTATTGATGCTAACAGTGCACCATAAATACGTAAGGTTTCTGAAAAAGATATAAATATTTTGGCCTGGGTTTTATAAACTTCGAATGTTGTTGAAAACATTGATAATCTTCAGTAGAAATTGCCAAATAATAAATTAAAATTACGTTACACTTGTAATGTTTTTAATTATTTATTTTAAAAAAAGTCATAGAAACATAAAAAGAACAAGTCGCATTATCTCTTTTTGTTACGCATTTTCTATCATTGTTTGTGTAACTTCAGCTCCATAATCCAGATTTATAAAAAAAACATTTAAAAAGCATGAAACAGTTTTGAAACTTAAATTATTTGGAAAAATAACTAATAAATATCGATATTTTATTTTATAGACTATCGTATATGTATAGTTTTTGTTTTTGTATTTACCAAATAAACAGCCATCCAAATAAGTCATCTCTTGTAATCCATCGAATGTAATTTCATCATCATATTTACTCTTAATTGTATCCACTTCTTCTCGCAATTTTTTGAATACTTCGGGAAAAGCGGCTACTTCACGTAACAAAATTCTAGTTATTTGTGATGAAGTTTCAACGCCATCCAAAAATATTGTTACGATATTTGAAACTACATCGTCTCTTGTAAAATCTATAAAATTCATTATTGATTACTTTAAATATATGGGGAGTGTTTTTAACGGTGCAAAATTAATTTATTGCCATCTTTCTTGGACCACTTTTCGTTCGGTCAAAATTAAATTCCAACACTTACAGTTTTCTTTAAAATTATACTTAACATAATAATTTTAAGGTCCTAAATAATTATAAGAAATTGTAAACATAAATAATGCAATTTTCATTTATGACTAAGCTCAAAAATAATGATGCTAATGTAGATACAGAAATTTGTCACGCCCAACAGGAGTTTTCTATCAAAAATACAAAATTTTTTTGTAGCTAGGAGTATTTACAGATTCGTAAAATCATCAAAATATTAAAAACTATAACGAAAATTAATTACCGCTATTTTTAACTTGTAGATTATATAAATAATTACAAAAATCATTAATAACCAAATTATTTTTTTCTCTATGAGCTAAAACATCACTGATTGCATTTCTAAAGTACATCTCCGCTTTTTTCGGCAATAATCTAAAACATAATTGAAAATAATCATAATTTAATTAATCATAAGTTGACCTTATATTTTTGAGTTATTTTGATTATAAAGGATGCCACTATAGGACTCAATGAAGGTTTGGATAAGCGTGTATAGCAGAATGATGCTAAAAGGGCACATATGACACTGGATGGGGCTGCTAGTTTAAATATAAAACAATAAACAAATTCACTTTTATTCCAAAATTAAACTTTGTAATCTTATTGGACATGGTTTTGTTTTACATACCTGATACGTAGCAAAACAGCTAATGCTGGATCTACAACGGTTAATGTCCACGTTATGAACAATTTTAATGGTGAACCAGCTAACAATTCACCGGCAATTGTTTTAAATGGACTTTTTGGATTTTCAAATGAATCCGATTTAATATTCAAAGCAGCCAATGTAAATACTTCCGTTGCAAAATTACTGGATAGTTCTTTAGCTTCAATACTATTTTTGGATGAATCAATATGTTGTTGAATATATGCTATAAGACGTTCAGTTACTGATGACATATTTGGAAACATTTGTTTTAGCTAAATATGAAAATTTTTATGGTTAAAATTGATTAACTAAACTATTACTTCATTTTTAGGAGCATTTTACGTAAGCTAATTTTTATAATTTTGAATTTCCAAAACAAGCAAAATTTGTCTTACATAATACTGGAATGCCCCTTAAAAATCCTTACTTTCAAAGTTGTAAAACCTGGTGTTAAATGAGCCCTTGTAGTTTTCCATCGGGCGCCTCGTAATAAGAAAGGATTGTTACCAGCTATTGGATCTGCTTTTTCACTGATACGTGCAAAATTATCATGGAAATAATTAAAATGTTTCACCATAACATCTTTGACTAATTGAGCGTCTCGAATAAATAATACAGGGTGTCGTCCAAAATACATTCCAATGTATTTATAATCTTTATATTGGCTAAAACAACAAATATTTCTTAAGTTTTAGGATAACTTAGTTCGTGGGTCCAGCGAATTTTTTTGGAAAGAAACATCGAGCGGAAAATTTGACTTAATTATGATTAGTGCTACAAATTTTCCTCTTCGAAAATTCCGAAAAAAGAGCAGTTTCCTTTTTTCAAAGCACGTTAAATTTTCGATTGTTCGCAAAGTGGCGAATATTATTTTTTTTTATTATTAATTTTATAAGACCAATTTTTAGAACTATTTAGAACCAAGTGTTCATAGTTCGGCAAATGTGAAAAAAGCAAATTTCACATTCTTGGAAAATGGAATTTCGCGCTTGTGTTTGCAATCGAAAATTTTCCCTACTCTAAAAAGGAAATACCTCATTGTTCAAAATTTTGCAAGAGGGCAAAATTGTTACAAATGCACACACAAATTTTCAGCTTGATGCTTACCGAGAAAAATCTGCTGGATCCACGTACAAACTTTTTCATGAAAGCTATAATCCTAAATTTTTAATAATTGCTTAGGCACTTAGCTTCAAAAAGTGGATGGCTTTGATTTACTTACTAATACAACTCATCCAATAACGAACTAAAAGTTTTCCTTAAAAGTATAACATCTTTAATGCTTCCGAATGGGAAAACTGGTTTTAAATGTGTAAGTTGTCGTTTTTTCCAATAATCATAATTCCATGTATAAAATATTATGAAAATTCCGATCAGTGAAACTATCAATAAGAGTAAATCAATCCACATCTGTAATGAAAAATACATAGTACAATATTTTGAAATGTATAGGCAAAAATATTACATTTATGCCATGTACGTTATCTAAAAATCTCTTAATTTTATCGTGTATTGTTGTACCAAAAATATTTTATTTCTAACTAAGTAAGCAATTTTAGAGCTATTGATCAAATTTTCGAAAAAAAAAAACATTTCAAACTCGTAACAAACAAGAAATTTTTAGTATCTTAAAAATGGTATCAAATCGGAAACCATATGTATTTAGGGAATATTTAATTTTTTGTAGTTATACTTTTTGAGTCGCGTTATTAAAAAATTATGAGAGTAAAATCTTACAGATTGAAGCTGTTGTTATAATTTATGTTATATTTAATGACTCTGACTCTGTTAACTATCCTTCTCTAGTCCTTTTATTATTTCATTGTAATTAATTATTTGTATGCAAATAAAAATTGTTTTTTAATGATGCCAAAGAAGTATAACTTATGATGCGCATACATATTAAAAGTTAGATATAGGTATTAAAAGTTTTTGTTGAAGGTTAATAAAGATTATTATTGCATTTGATTAGACCAGTTTTTATGTGGCTAATTAAATTGATGAAAAAAAAATAAGATAAAATATTTTGAAACATTTTTAATCAACAAAAAATTTGACCTTCAGCAAATATTAATTGACGCCAAAACAAATATTGCATTACTTCACTTAAAAATTATAAATAAAAAACGTATTGTTATTCTCAAATTCCATTATTTTTGTATTTGAAAATTCTATATATTTTGCGACAGTTATATTCAATACATTTTCCCCACGAATTTGGAAAATTTTCTTGGAAAATTAAGAAATATTTTTCTTGCACTATATTTACACTCAATTTTCTTGCTATGACCATTTTCGAACTGTAAGCATTTTCGTCATTCATACACAATATTTTAAATGTTGCGAAATAATTGATTTGTTAACCGATTTTGATAATTTCTTTTATTTTGAGTTTAGTTTAGCTTCAAAGTAGTCTTATAAAATTTGGAAGAAAATATTCCAGTCTTGAAGGGAATGGGGTGAGGCAGAGATTTCTGGATAGAAATAGCGCCAGGTTTAAAAAATTTAACAGAAAACTAAATTTTAAATTTACCTTTCGAAGCTAGTGTCAAATCTTCCCTAAAATATGGATTCGTTAGTACAGACTTCGAAGAAGTCAATCACAAGAAAATTATTTTTAGAAGATTTTAATTTAAAATAATTTTTTAATTTTTAAATCATTTTTTAAAGCACTTTTTTTTGGATAACTTTTTTATTATTTAGACTTCCTAAAAAGTTTTAAAAATATAAAAAAAAAATTAATTTACAACTTACTTCGGAAGTAAACAATTTTTAATTTTTGTAATTAATAAACGACAATTTACAACACTTTATGTAAATTTTAGCGACTGCATTGGGCGCGACAATATTGAAAGCTTTTGAATAAGACGATTGGTTCAAGGATAATTTTATTTATTATTGAATGAATACATAATTATATATTGAGTAATAACAAAGTTTTTTGCTATTATAAATTGTTAATAGAAGTGGTATATTTATATTAAGACCTACACAGATTTTTCACTGGATAAGATCCATTAAGTTAATACCAGCATTAAACAATATTTTTTATTCTTAAGTTTTGAGTTGTCTATAACACCATTTTAAATTAAAGCTTTTGAAAATTGTTTTTTTACAAATGGTATATTGAATATAAATATCAGTTAAATGTGAGAACGGAGCTGGTCAGTTCACTCTAATGTATAGTGTATAATAAATAAATAAGAAGCAATTCATTTATTAAACTTCGACATTTTTTTGGAGGTACTTAATTGTATATTACCCAATAAATAAAATGGTCAGCCAACCATATTATGGATCGTTAGTCACCCAAAAAATATTAAAAAATGAATATGTACTTCCGACAATATTGAATATTCAATTATTTATTGTACATGCATTAGGGTTGACCGACCAGCTCCGTTCTCACATTTAATTGACTGATTGAAATAAACGTTTTGATAGAATATATGTGTTACCCGTTCTATCGTACGCTTGTCTGATCGCAATGTGTGTCCATTATTGAAAAATATAATTAATTTTCATTTTTCATGAAAAGTACTTATATATTTATTATAAATCCCCCATTGTTATTCCTCTTTAACAAATGTCAGTGGTTTGTAGGAATACTCATATATACAGCGCCTTACTATAATTAGTCATGAAATGAATAGCTTTAGTATATTCAGAGCATTTATTTTTAGCTGGCTCCCTTAATATTATTTTTAAATCTCAGATAGATTCATGGTTGCGAAGTAAAGAAGCTTTAATTGAAGTAATAAAAAAAAATTTAGTCAATTTCTCAGATAAAATGAAAATCATGACAGTCTTAGCTACATTGATAAACAAATTAAAATTGAGACTAAAATAAATTGATGCATGACCTTCATCAAACAAATAATTATTAATACATTAAAAAATATAAACAATATGGCGAGTGTTGATGTTACATTGTCCTAAAAAAAGGGAAAGGATTACCTACATGCAATTAATTAATTATCTTTATTTGAGTGACACATCATTCAAACGATATTTTTATTTAGATTTAATGTTTTGATAATGGCAGAAAAAGATTGCATAAAGGTGCGATTACATGCTGATGCTTGACGCTAGCATTGAACGTCAAATTTGACCACATTATATAATTGCGATCGAACTGCCATCTCATCGAGACAAGAAGTAGCGATAAATATTTGAGCTTAAAATAATTAACGCTAGTATTATTTGCTTGACGCTACAGTAGTTATATCGAATCGAATTATAATCGATATTATATAAATATACATATTGTGAAGCAGTTTAAGTTTAAAAGTAATTCAGACAGGCAGTTGCGCTTATTATTTACTATTTTTTATAAAATATTACGTTACAGTTTGACGCTACAATTTAACCAGATGGCACTCATGAAATCGCACCTTAAAAGCTAATTTTGCAAATTATTTTAAACATATAATAGTTTATATATTTATACTTTTTAAATTTCGATGAAGTTTTCAATTTTGTATTTAATCATTGCTAAAGATGATTTAAACATGAAATTAATTCAAATTATTTAGGATTTTGGCTATTTAAATAAAACTAAAACCATGAACAGGTATTTCCTTTATTTTAAATTATTTACAATTTAAAAAATTTATATAGGTTTAATCAGATATGAATATTTGATAATAATTGCAATTGATATTACTAATTGATTTAATCTTTATAAATTGTTCCTCGTTTATGAAAATCGATAATTGGTTCTTGGCTGGGTACATAAATAAATGATGGTCCAACATGTCTTGGACGCTCTTTGGTTTTCTCATTCACTGTTATATCAAAATTTGATAAAATTGTAACTATTGCCAATTTGACAACAAGTGATCCATATCGCATTCCTATAAGAAAAATTACAAATAAAATTATATACATAAATTTGTTAAGGTTGTACCAGCGTGGTATAGTCTAGTAAGAATGTATGTGCACACACGCAGACGCATTAAGTTACTTATTATAGATATAAATACGTAATATGTCAGAGTATATTAATTTTAGTATAAAATTTGTAATGCCTATTAATAAGTTTAGTTTGTAATGCCATAAGTTTAACATGCTTTGAATGGTTAGTGATCGCAAAGGCTGAAACCTGCCGAACAGTGGTTTCAAATAACCTCAAATAAACTAAACTTAGAATAGAAGAAAATATACAAAACTAACCTAAACACGTTCTTGGACCATCACCAAATCCAAAGAAATTTGCTTTCGCCTGAACCTTAGTTTCTTCATCATAAAAACGTTCTGGTTTAAATTCTTCAGGATTTGGATATAAATCTGGATCACGATGTATACAATAAACTGGAATCAAAACTGATATGCCTTTATCAATTTTTACGCTTGGAGCACCATCTTTTTGTGGTGGAAATTCAAAAGGTTGAGTACATTCTCTCGCTGCAGTTAACAGTACAGTATGAATTCGTAAAGTTTCTATAAAAACCAAATTTAATATTTTGAATAAATTTTTATAAATGTTAAAAAATCGACTTCCAAAAAAGGAGGTACCGGAGGAGATTCAAACCTGACAAACAAGAGTCCAGATATGCCATTTCTTGTATCGCATCGAAAGTAATTTCATTATGGTATTTCCTTTTAATCGCATCGATTTCTTCTCGCAATCTTTTCAATACTCGAGGGTTGGCAGCCATTTCATATAAAAATCCACGAAGAGTCGTTGCAGTTGTTTCAACACCATCAATAAATAACGTAACGATATTTGCAATAATGTCATCTCTTGTAAAATCTATTTCCAAATCAAACAAAAAATAATTCATAACATAGTATTTAAACAATTTTATTCACCACATATATAACTGTATAGATGGGATATTCTTAGTATTTTATGAATGCTAATTAACAATAATCTAAGCAATGAAATTCAATAATGTATTTTTTAAATTATTATATTTTACCTGTATTTTTAAGATGCAAATTATTTAAATAATTTAAAAAATCATTAATCTCTATATTATTTTTCTCTCGATGAGCTAAAACATCATTTACAGCATTTCTAAAGTAAGATTCGCCTTCTTTTGACATAACTCTAAAAAATATATTAAACACAATGGTAAAAATAAAAAACAAAACACATTGCTGGTGCCTTACAGCTATACAGATCGACCGTACATTTACTTTTTTAAAGGAAAAAAAGGGGAAAAATTGATAAAATACACCGATAAATATATAAATACCCAAAAAACCAAGTTTAACCCCGAACTCTCAAACTGATAAATAATTCAGAATGAATTAAGTTAAGTCTATGATCGATTGCCTTTAAAGCAGTAAGATTTTTTTAAGAAAGTGTTGACCAAGACATATTTTCGGCTCAGGTGTGACTGCAAATTATTAGTCAAAGAAAATAGTTTAACTTCGAACTTTCATACTTACCTAGTTCCTAGGAACTCCAATACAGGTGGATCAACAGTCATTAATGTCCAAGTGATAATCGCCGAAATACCTTCAACTTGAAACATTCTATTTGCAATTGTCTTAAAAGAACTTTTTGGATTTTCAAACGAATCAGATTTTATATTCAAAGCAGCCATTGTAAATACTTCAGTTGTAAAATTACTTGCCACCTCTTTCGCTTCAAGACTATTATTTGAAGCATCAATATTTTGTTGGATATAGTCTACAAGGCGTTTCGTGACTGGTGTCATATTGGCAAACATTTGTTTTAACTGCAAAAACAAGTTGTGAAAATTAATGGAATTAACACGTTGCCTAAAAGTTGCCTCATTGGAAATTTGTCCTTAAGCTATCATAGTCTGCAAACAAAAACGATACCTTTAAACTTGTAAAACCAGGTGTTAAATGAGCCCTTGTCGTTTTCCATTTATTTCCCTTTAATACAAATGGATTGTTTCCACCGACTGGATCTGCTTTTGCACTCACACGTATAAAATTGTCTTGAAAATGATTAAAATGTTTAACCAAAATTTCTCTACCTAATTGTGAATCACGAATATATAATAAAGGAAGTCTTCCAAAATGTACACCAAAATATTTGTAATCTTTATATTTGCTAAAATTAAAAAAAAAAAATTCACAAAATTTTATAATTATTCAAACCGACAAAAATTCATTTTCACTTACTAATATAATTCATCGATTACCGTACTAAAAGTTTTTCTTCCTAAAATTGAATCCCTAATACTGCCAAACGGGAAAATTGGTCTTTCATATGGGATGCCACGTTTTTTCCAGTAGTCATATTTCCATGTAAAAATTAAATAAAAAATTCCGATTAATGAACTTAATAATAAGACAATATCAACAAACATCTGAAATAGAAATTAATATTTAATGAAATACAGGCAATAAGTTTACATACACGACATACAAACTGTATAGACACAATTATGTTTACATTTTTCCTTCGAAATATAGACCAGGGTCGCAAATTTTGAAACCAAAAACAATTGTAGTGGGATGAAACCCATTGGAAGCGAAAGAGAATATAACAAAAATGAAAGAAACAATAATTTACGGGCGATCTAAGGTCTCAATTTCCGGCTAAACTACAAGTTTTACCCTTAAAAACTCACCCATTTCTATTTACCGATCTCAGATCGCTCCCTTTCATTTTTGTTATAATCTCTCCCGTTTGCAATGGGATGCATTCACTATAATTTTTCTTTCATTTTTTACCATTTTGAAAATGCTTTCTACCCTGGTCTAATAAATTTTCATATTAAGATAAAACAACACTGGGTAGGTAGTATATTTAATACTTTTACTCAAAATAAATAATTTTTTACTCACATTGTCAACAATTGAAGTATCATTTATAACAATATAAACTGGACAAAAAAAGTATAATTTTAAAGAAATAATTAAACAATTTTTAAATCAAATTACGCCATATTAGAGTTTCACAAACTGTGAGCAGTCAATAATAATTAAGAATTTTCAAGGCTTATAAATTATAGTGGCAATTTTGTCATCTATGAGATAACTAAACTCAAGAGTACTTGAACCTATTTAATAATTAAAATGTTAACTCCTTCAATTTTGATCCATTAAGTTTTGATGTGTTCTATGTTTCCTCGGTAAAACACTGTTTATCTCAATTTCTGGCAAAACCACAAGTCCATGGAAAAAAGGTTAATTGACAAACTTGTAGGTAATAAAAAGATCTACAACTTTTGTATTGATACTTTTTTCACATAACATCAAAATTTATGTAAAAAATTGCAATTAAATTCAAAACTTTATTGATATAAATATCAATTGATCAATAAAAAAAAATATTATACATATAAACACACATGTCATAATGTGTTGACATTAAATCAACATATTGTGAAATCAATTATCCTTGCTTCCATCCAATAAATAAATAACTTTATCCTTGGATTAATCTGCAGAGGGGTTTGATATTCGTACGTAAGAATATTTCCGAGAAAAGTATTTCAACAAAATTGTTAAATTTTTCAAGGTCTAAGATTCATTTTTTATTAAATACAAACACGATACTTCCATATGAACTTTACATTGTTCTTCTTTTTATACTCGACATACATTATATATTAGGGTATATTAATTTTAGTCTGAAGCTTTTAACGCTACCTAATATTGATCGCACAAACAAAATTTTGGTATAGATGTTTATAGAAATACCAAATTAGACTATTTCCGAATGTACGTCTGTCCGTCGTAATGATAATTCAAAAACAATAAAAGATAACGAGCTGAAATTTTGGTAACGTATTACAAGCATAAAAAGTGAGTTTAAGTTCGTGAATGAGAAAAATCGGTCATTTGATCAAATGAATCCTTGAGCCAACTTTTAAACTATAAAAGGTAGAAGAAAACATCATATTCATAAAATACAAACTATTTTTGATTTAGGAAATTTGGGCATTCAAAAATCGAAATTTAAACAAAAAATATCCTAGAGTTCTCTTTAAATAATACTCAAAAATATTTCAGCTATGTTAAATTTAAAAAAATTAAAAACATTTAACTAAAAAATACATATATTTATTTTTAAATTACAACACAAAATTTAAAAAAAAATATTTTTTTAAATACTGATTTCTAAACTAATCTTTATAAATTGTACCACGTTTATGAAAATCAACAATTGGTTCTGCGTCTGGTGTGAAGAGAAATGATGGACCCGTATTTTTGGGACGTTCTTTTGATTTTTCATTTACAGTTACATCAAATTTTGATATAATTGTGGCTAATCCTAATCGGGTAACAATTGTTCCATATCTCATACCTAGAAATTTAAAAAAAAAAAAAAACAAGTAAACATAATAATGAGTTAATTGTTTAAATACTCGATATATGTTTGAGTATCAAAGTTTGAATTATTTTTAATCATTCATAAAATAATATAAATATCCAGTCTAAACAATTATAAACACATATATAATAATTTTTATTATCTAAATTTGAGCTAAAATTGTGGCGAATCAAAACATTTTACTAATGTTTCAATTTTTAAGTTGTTTGTTTTAAAAAACCAAACATTTTTTGGTTTTGAAATTATTTGTTGAGTCATAAATCGATTAAACCCAATGGACCGATTTTGCTCGTTTGCAAACTTAAACTCACTTTTTAGATCCATAATATGCCACCAAAATTTTAGCTCGCTACAATCGTACGTGTGTACTGGACATATAATGACAGAAAAAAATAACAATAAATATAGAAAAATTCCAAACAGTTGAAACTATAGTCAATTGGATTGGATATTGACGTGACTGTCAATAATACAGTGCAACGGTATTACAGTACTCATGGTTGGAACTTCATTACTGGAATGCTAGATGGCATTAAAGTAGCTAAATTTTGAGATTTTTAAGTATCCTATGTTAATTCTAATACTTCCAAGGATATGTGTACAAAGTTTCATGATGATCGGTTAAGTAGTTTTCGCGTGACAGCGTAACAAACAAACTTACATTCACATGTATAATAGTAGGAATATCGAGTATAATAACAACCCAGAAGATCCAAAGCAATTATGGAACTCAAAATTACCATGGATAATCAAAATCTAGAATAATACGCCCTGGTCAATGCTATCAAATGATACGTAGGAACTAAAAGGATCGTAAATCAATGATCTATCTCTTACCTAAACATATTCTTGGACCATCTCCAAATCCAAAAAGATTTGCTTTAGCCTGCACTTTGGTTTCATCATCATAAAATCGTTCCGGTTTAAATTCTTCCGGATTTGGATATAAATTCTCATCGTGATGTATTGAATAAATTGGAAGAACCACTGAAATTCCTTTATCGATTTTCACTCCGGGCTCACCACCTTTTGGCGCGGGGAATTCAAACGGTTGAGTACATTGTCTCAATGAAAACAGAACAATTGAGTAAAGGCGTAAGCCTTCTGATATGCAACTGTCTAAGTACGCCATTTCTTGAATACCATCGTACGTAAATTTATTATTATTTTTACTCAAAATTGTATCGATTTCTTTACGTAATTTTCGGAATACTCGAGGGTGTGCAGCTATTTCGTACAGTATACCGCGAATAGCCGTTGCAGTTGTCTCAACACCATCGATAAATAACGTAACGACATTTGAGACCAAATCGTCCTTTGTAAAATCTGTAAATTCAAAAAAAAAAAAAATTGGAGAAAATGAATTGAATTTGGTCTACCATTTCAATACTTTTTACTTTAAAAATTATTTAACAACTGATCGACTATCCCTAATTCGTTTGTGAATTTGGAATGTCATCTCTTACCGGTATTTTTTTGATATAACGTATAAAAATAGTTGAAGACATCATTTAATACAATATTATTCGCTTCTCTATGAACCAAGACATCATTGACAGCATTTCGAAAATAATCGGCTCCTTCTTTTGTTAAAACTCTGCAAAACAAATTAAAATATTGGGAAGAATCTGTTAATTTTCTGGCATCAAACAATTCAAGTACTAAGAAAAAAGTTAAAAGTTTCAGTGATAAATGGTTATTTAACTATTAATTCAATTCATAATTTTTAATTTCCCGTTATTCCACTTTATTGATTTCCATTCAATTTGGATTAAAGGGGTTGTCATTAGACATCGGCGTTTTAAGGTCCTCGAACCCATTTCTAACAATCATGTAAGTCCCACATAACTTCTGATCGACTAGATAGATCGAGACTTGGAGCGTTCTAGAATATTTTTAAAGGTTTCAGCCGATTGTTAAAAGACAAATTTTAGTATATAGAAAATTTATTCATTATATATAAAATTTCGGTAGTGGAGCGGTATTTTGTGGAGTATACAGGGGCGGCACTAAGGTTAAATCTGGCTCTGCACATATTTCTGTTATTTTTTTTTTTTTTCGCTTACTAAAGCGAGATGGATTCAGCGACTTATTATATCCCAAATGAGTAACAGCCTTGATATCAGCTGTGTAAAAATTCTAATTGAGTTCAAATTATCATTCAAACACACAGACATTCTTATTAAAATCATAGTATTTGAGAACCTATATTTAACTTACTTGGTTCGTAATAAAAGTGATAATCCCGGATCCACAACTGCTACTGTCCACGTTATGAATGCTATTAAATTGGAGCCTTCAAACATTGTATTTGCAATTGTTTTAAAAGAGCTATTTGGATTTTCAAATGAATCGGATGTTATATTCAAAGCACTTAATGTAAATACTTCTGTTGTAAAACTACTTGCAACTTCTTTCGCTTCAATACTATTTTGGGATGAGTCAATGTGTCGTTGAATATAGGCAGCCAGACGTTCAGATACCGATAACATATTTGGAAACATTTGTTTCAGCTAAAAATAAAGATTAGCATAAAAATTGTGTACTCAAACAAAAATAATTCTTTATTAAATTGCTCCTTAGCGAGGTTATTCTCTAGGGAAATCTTTTGTTAGTCTATTTTTGAAAAGATTATGATATCCGTGGCGCCTTGATTTGACAATTAATTTTGGTAAACAAGCCAAAATAAGACGAGGCGCTACCGATATCGTAATCAAGCCATAGTTTTGATCTCAACCAAAAACATTTCTGGTTCACTTAAAAAAGGATTTTAAAATTTTCGTAGAAGTAAAAGTTTGTAACCCTAAATGATTCATTTTAAGTAGTAAACATACTTTTAAAGCTGTAAAACCAGGTGTTAGATGTGCCCGTTTCGATTTCCATTCATCCCCTTTCAAAACAAACGGATTCTTTGCAATTAATGGTTCCGATTTAGCACTAATATCTATCGTATTATCTTGAAAATGATTAAAATGTTTCACCATAATATCTCGTGCTAAATGTGCATCACGCGCAAACAATACAGGATGTCGTCCAAAATATACTCCAAAATATTTATAATCCTTATTTTTTCTGAAATGGAAATTTTTAAGATCTTAAGATCAAATAATAAAGGGTCGAATATAAAAACCAATAGTGTCAATTATCCTGATAATGGTAATGATTGAATCGGAACGTGGATCAGTTTATCATCAGTGAACTAAAATTATATTTATTGAGCGATTTTGCGGACAGCTTCTACCTGCGTATTGTGTATGACGGTGATGCACGCCCATCTTAAAATATCACTCTCGTATTGCATAATATTGGATAAAATCGTTGTCATATACCATAATATTATAATTTAATCGAAAAACTATCTCATAAGCCTATAATCAAACCAATTGACTGTATTGATTTTTATAATTGAGTCATTTGTGTATACTTACTGATAAAATTCATGTAATACTGCACTTAAAGTTTTTCTGGCTAGTAAACCATCTTTAATACTACCAAATGGAAAAATTGGTTTTTCATAATGAATACGTCGTTTTTTCCAATAATCATAATTCCATGTATAAAATATTATGAAAATGGAAATAAGTAATGCTATTAATAGAAGAAAATCAACCAACATCTGTAATGCAATTAATTTATATTTTTTAATGCGTCTAGGCAAAAATATTACATCAATGATTTGTCATTAATCTAAACTTTATTAAATTGAAAATAAATTTTTGTGTTTTCAAAATTCTATCGTTATAAATTTTGGAAAAATTCTTCGATACATCTTCCGCTTACATTTTACGATTGTGCAGGCCAAATTTCATAACTTTTGAATAATTATTTTTACGCGAAAATTGTAAAAAAATACTATGTATATTGCATTCGGGTTCGTCTTTATTATTGGTAGCATAAAATTTTAGTATTAATTTCACATAATTCGTTTTTCCATCTTCAAAATTTATAATTACGAATGTTTTAGCAATGAAATGCGTTGAAAATATTGTAATAAACATATTTAAAGGACAAAAAAATAATAATCTAACTCTGGATGCCAGTCAAAGACGGATTTAGACTATGTGCTGCTCTAGGCCCCATTGAATGTGGTCCCTTTTTGCTATACAAAAGTGATTTTAAAATTATTAAATTTGAAATTATAGTTTTTCAAAATCAAATAGTTAATCTAATTTCGATCTTATTAAAATTATGACAAGCGGTATTTGGTAAAAAATTTAAGAATCTTTTCGTGTCAAAATTCATTTACATTATTTTTAATTAATAATGAAATATTCTGATATTCACAACGAAACTTTTAATAATTCTTGGCATTTTGTTTTCTAAAATTTTAAGATTTTAAAATTTTGTGTCCCCTAGTCCCGAGCGTCATGAGTCTAAGTGGAAATCCACTGACGCCAATGATCTTAGCTCCAATGCAATTATAGCATTATTTTATTCAAAAAAATATTAAAACTAATAACTTACATTTGAGTTTACTTTAAATCCCAAACC
Organism: Chrysopa pallens; assembly: GCA_020423425.1. Classification (NCBI taxonomy): domain Eukaryota; kingdom Metazoa; phylum Arthropoda; class Insecta; order Neuroptera; family Chrysopidae; genus Chrysopa; species Chrysopa pallens. The sequence continues at coordinate 84,881,566 of CM035593.1, forward strand.
AAAAAATTTACAGAAATCATAACGATTAGACCAGGAGACAACACAAATAAATATTTACCGTTTAATATTCAACATACAACTATATTGAATGCAATTGATAAATCAGAAAAAAGATACCCTCCAGGTTTTTGAATATCAAAATTACTAATTAGCTTTTAATTGTAATGATTTTCTTTAATGAATAGCAATCAAGAGTCGAACAAAAGAATAGTTTTGATCACTTCCACAACAATTGTATTTTGTTTTTATTAAATAGTCGCATGCAATAACAGAAAATTAATAGGCTATCAAATTAATAATAATAGCCTTTAATATATACTAATAAAGTGGCATCAACAAGAATTTTAAAATGTATGCATTTATTAGCTATATATTTTTAAAAAAAAATTTGAAATTTTCTTTATTTGTCTATAAATCCATAAAATGATAATCTAAAAAAAACACAGACAGAGATTAAAGAAATAAATCAAATTTAAATAAATCTTTACTTATAAAATCGTTGATAATCAGACTGATAATCAACGCCCAGCCTAAACATAACTACGATACTGGAATATGGGTTATAATGAAAGCATCCGATAAAATAGGTTTTTAGAAATTATAACTTTAATAGAAATGGAAAGTGGGGACTTTGTATGAAACTGTTTGTTCGTTGAAAACTTGCAAATTTGAATAAGGCTTTTTCTTTGGGAAGTTTTAAAAAAATTCACAAGATGGCACCACCTAGGGGAGTACCAATGTTTTAATATGCATTAAGCAAAGGAATTAAAATTTTTTATTTTTTATTTTAAATTAATGTTAAAATAGAACTCTTTAGGAGTAGAATGAATATTTCAAAATAAAAATCGGACCATCTCGAACCGAGATATTTAGGTTTATATTTAAATAAACAATCGAATTTCTCTGAAATTATTTACTTCTCAGAATCTAGGTTCTGACCACTTATTATTAAGCTTATTTGAAAAGTTTTTTTATTATCTTGTAGAAAACTTATGAATCGATTTTTATTTTGTGTATGCTATTTTGTTAGCTTTTTTATCACCTAAAAGTTTTGTAAGAAGCTTTTTTCAATAAAAAGATCAGTTATCTGGAAAGTTATTTTGCCGATTTCGAAAATTTTATGTGTGTCTTGTTTTTAAGAAACAAGCTAATTTTTAGTCTTTTTGGTTGAAAAGATGTGTAGCTTAAACTCACTTTTTAGGTTTAGAATACATGATCAAAGTTTCAGCTCGCTATTTTTTTTCATCTTTGGACAGGTGGACAAAAGGAAATGGACTAACTAGGTAATTTTAGGATTATCTACACCAAAGTTTTATAAATGCATTCAATATTATATCTGATTTCATATACCTTTGTCGGGTATAAAAATAGTTGATGAGACGCATCTGTTTATTTGGGAAAATTGTAAAAACATAACCTTCAAAAAAATCTATTAAACAAATTGTTATTAACCAAGACTCTATACAATTGTTATAGAACACGCAATGTTTTGTTTTTTTTTTTTTTTTTTTTTTATTTGAATGATTCAATACTATTTGGGTATTTTATAGAAAAATATCAAATATAGACAACAACTAACAGATTTTATTGTTTAAATATCCTACTTATGCTTTAGTCACAATGTTTCAACTATTTATAATCATTAATGTTATTAAAATACACAAAAGATCTAGTTTATACAGGTGATGAATGATTTTTATAATCATGTATTATCGTACTGATCATGGATGTGATAATTGACTGAGTTACTAAGATGAAATTGTGGTGAATATGAAAAAACAAAAATATTTCAAACAAAATATGTTTGTTTTTGACAAACAAAGCTGCGTTTTAGTATTTGAATTTGTCTTCTGTCTGTTACGGTTTAAAAGATGAGTTATGAATTTTTAAGCATACCATAAAAATTTAAGATAACTCTTTTATTAAATTATATCTTGGTGATTGTGGGATAAAATAGGTAGAGAAAACAGGGATGAATTAGGTGATTTCACAAGCGTCTTCAGTATTTTTAAGCATCCAAACTATACAGTAAATTTAATATATGGAGGATATAATAATTCTAGTAGATTTAATATTAATGATTATAAAATAAAGACCTAAGTTAATTATAATGATATTTCATATATTATTAGGTAAAAAATATTGTCAATTATAAATAATTTAATCTCCTTTCATAATATTTAAGTTTTCTCCAATAAAAAATTATATTTTTTTGATTTTAAATTTTACAATGCATTAATAATTTTTACCCGTCCAGTAAAAACTAAACCTTGACTTCTTTAGATGAATATTAATTGTTTTATACACACAAATATTAATACAAAAATGTAAAAACAATTGCCTATACATACAAAATATGATAAGTACAGAGAAGTAAAAATAGTAATATCACTTTTTTCTCCAAGTATTTACTGAAAAGTAGAAAACTCTTAAGGCATATAGCGAAATTCAAAATCATTTAAAATTATTATTTTAATTGAAGCAAAGCTGAATATAATGAAAGAAAATCCGTGGAAGTCCACGGATAGCCAACATAATATCCAAACATTTTGATTTTCTAATTTCCCCTCTAATGAAGCCGCTTTTGACTGCATCCGTTTATGACTAATTATTAACAGACAAAAAATTGGCTTATACGGATATAGTCTCTGTTATTTATTTAAAAATGGTTTTTTAGAATTTTGTTTATTCTTGTCACTAATAGGTCTATGTGGAGCTTCGGTCTGCACTTCTATCCCCTCTACGCAAAAATTAAGTAAATATGAAGTAATTGGAATAAAATTATTAGATGAAAAAAAATTTTTCATTCTTTTCCCTCTTTGATATCATAGACTTTGTAATTGTAGATGCTAAAACGAAGCATTTGCTCTAAGTTTTATTTTAGGTTGAAAATTTTGTCAAAACCATGGGAATTACCAAATTTCGCTTTTTATTATTTATTTCAATTTCAAATGAATTAATAATTTTAAACAACTTATTTAATTTGCAAACCTATCATGATTCGGACAAAATTTTTCAGCAACGTTTGTTGCTTTTTTTCATTCTTTGTTAAAATTGAATTAAATTTTTGACAATAGTTAAGTTCAGAGCTTCCCTTTACTCTATTGTGGCTAAAAGTGATTTAAGTATAAAAATAAATTCAACAAATTTAAGTTTTATAAAATTATTTTATACTAAAAGCAAAAAAATAAACATATAAATTATAAACAAATCATTATATAAACATAAATAAACTACAATTGTTTCTTTTGTCGTTGAATTTCAGCTAAACGTTCTTCTAATGCTCGTGTATCTAAATTATTTTCAAGATTATAATTAATACGTATTATAATCTGTTTCTCTTCAAGTCCTTCAATATGATCGTAAAGACTTCGATTTAAGCTTATATCAATATCATTCTCTTCACGTAATATACAAAAATATATTAAGAATATTCCTAAACTTAACGAAATTACATACGGTTGAAACCATGGCATTTCAGTTCGTACACCAATACGGGAATCTCTTGCTTGCCATTGTGCAGCTACACTACGTGAATACTTTATTGGTCCTTCATCTTCTGATTCATTTGTTTCTTTATTTGATTTTTTAGTTATTTTCGATAACGAAATATATCTTACACTGGAGAAAAAAATTTTTATGTTAATTTTAATTACTTTTAAAGTAGAGAATGTAAATTTAAATTACTTAGAAAGTTATTTAAAAAAAAATGAATTTTATCCAAAAAAACTTACCTTTGAAAGTTTGTGCGAATGTGTAAACATTTTGTACGAATGGAATTAGTTATAAAATTCATGGTTGGTATTAATTTTATATTTTGTAATTGTATTTTTTAACCTTTTTTTAATTACATTTTTTGGTTTTATCCATTAAATCAAAATATAAATAGACCTTGAATTAAAATGGTTAAGTGTGTAAAATATTTCACGATACGGTATATGGCTCGTGTGATCAGTGCTGTCGTCTGCGTTTAGCATATTTACCCAAATATTCATATAAAATTTCGAACATTCCACAATAGTTGTTCAAAAATCCCTACTCTTTCCACATTTTCTATAATGGTCTGATAATTTAAATTAAACATAAATTTTGAACTAGAGATCACATTTATTAATATAGATCACATTTAATTGGCACCTATTTGTCTCACTATTTGCAGCTGAAGTAGACAAAAATAGAATACAGTATTATAATAAAACTTTACTACACAAAATGTTGAAATTAACCGTACTACCTTTTGAATAATATGTTTATGAAAACATACATCCAAAAATTATTTATTATTAATTTGTTTATTTGAAAATACGGATCCCTAAATAGACGTTATTATAGTCGAGCTTATTCTATAACTATGTGTTACCTATGTTACGCATGATTGTTTCCGGATTTGACTTGAATCGTGAAGTAACGTTAGCCAAAGTGGTCAGGATAATACGTAGACTCGTTCATTTCATATTGTGATTTCAATATGGTAAGTACTTCAATTTAATATTTTAATTTATCTTTTTAATCTTTATTGCATTTTATCATTAAACTCCAGTTTTAATTAAATTAAAACAGTTCCAAGCAAATTTGTATACTATTTTTGAGAAAAATTTACTGTGATGATTTAGATTCTTATGTTTATGGTTATTAACCGAACACATCATGTGGATGCTATTCTAGGGCGGTCTGAGTGAATTTTTTTAGCTCAATATTAAACCCTCTTCAAGATATTTTTATACATTGTACTAAAGTTTTTTTTAATTTTTGTTACAGTCTCATCGTAAATTTAGTGCCCCTCGACATGGGTCTATGGGATTCTATCCCAAAAAAAGATCCCAACGTCATCGTGGTAAAGTTAAGGCATTCCCAAAAGATGACCCATCTAAACCAGTACATTTAACTGCGTTTATTGGTTACAAAGCTGGTATGACCCACGTGGTACGTGAAGCTGACAGACCAGGTTCAAGTAAGTAAATTTTCAATCTTATTATAAAATCTTTATATTGGATTGTAAATTAATTTTAATGTTTTTGCGCAGAGGTTAACAAGAAAGAAATTGTGGAAGCTGTAACAATTTTGGAAACACCACCAATGATTGTTGTAGGATGTGTTGGATACATTGAAACTCCACATGGTCTACGTGCTTTAGTCACTGTTTGGGCCGAACATTTAAGTGAGGATTGCCGTCGTCGGTTTTACAAGAATTGGTAAGTTTTCATAATATGGATTTGTGTGTGTATGTGATAAAATAGTGTTTTAAAATTTTGATGTCAGTGGTAATCCTTCCTCAAGGACCCCGCGTGTGGGAGCTGTTATTCCATAACAGTGTCTTAACGCGACATCACAGATCATGTTTTCGCTCATGTTTGTGAGTGGATCGGTTGGCATATTCCATAGCTTTGGTGTAGCCTTTCTGGCAATGATCACTGAGATAAACCATGTTAAGCACAGTTCAAGAATCTAAAGCACTTTTTTATCATTACTTTCTTAAATTTAGAAAATTAACTAATCATCTCAAAAAATAGCTCTCCAATGGCTGCATGAGAGTCCACATTGAAATGTTTTGTTGACATTAAAAATTGCCATGTGTGCATTTTTTTACTTGAGTCACAACATTTTTATGGATAATTGTCTCCGCTCATTATGATGAGGCAAATCCATATTTTGATTTTTCGCAGCAAAGCTTTTTGAGAGATACTTCTGATGATTTTTATTATGTGGTTGCAATAATTTCTTAAATAACGTTAAACATAGGTACAAGAGTAAGAAGAAGGCATTCACAAAAGCAAGCAAAAAATGGCAAGATGATTTAGGAAAGAAATCAATTGAAAAGGACATCAAGAAAATGGTTAAATACTGTAAAGTTATTCGAGTTATTGCACATACTCAGGTAAATATTGCTTCATTTTCCTCACTTACAATGTATCCAAAATAAATTACTATCTAACGTTCATTAAATATCATTCGGTCCAACATCGGAGATAAATTCAATGTTTCAAAAATATCAAATAATAAAAGTTTCATAAAGTGGGAAAAATAATCTTATGAAAGTCCCTTTGAAAACCGCTTAGGGTTCAAATTACTTTTGTTCGATGTCAGTGGTAATCCTTCCTCAAGGACCCCGCGTGCGGGAGCTATTATTCCATAATAGTGTCTTAACGCGACATCGTAGATCATGTATTTCCTCATTTCGATGAGTGAATCGGTTGGCATATTCCATAGCTTTGGTGTAGCCTCTCTGGCAATGATCACTGAGATAAACCATGTTAAGCACAGTCCTAACTTTATATTAGTAAAATTAATAATATTTTGGAAAATTTTTAAAACTTAAAAAAATGTATTTTACTTGTAGATGAAATTATTAAAACAACGTCAAAAGAAAGCTCACATTATGGAAATTCAATTAAATGGTGGTACTGTTGAACAAAAAGTACAATGGGCACGTGAACATTTAGAAAAACCAGTTCCAGTTACACAAGTTTTCTCGCAAGATGAAATGATTGATTGTATTGGTGTTACCAAGGGTAAAGGATACAAAGGTAAGAATGAATTATTTTTATTTTAAATTAACGAGATTCGTCGATATTGGGATAAAATTTACTTTTTTCCTCTTCAAAAAATAGTATTTATTTTTCTAAAGCCTTTGATTTAAAATTAATTGCGTCCATCATCTACGAATTTTAAACCCCACTGTCTATCCTAGTATTTAATAGATCTAATATTGTGTGTGTTGCCTTACAAACCCAAAATCATTTTTATTCAATATTTTGACACTTAAAACCTATTAATATGATGAAAAACCATGAGATGTGCATTTTCTGATTCACTTGACGATAATACTCATGCTGCCTTCCTACTGAATTCATTTTTGTCATACATAAATTCCATAATTCTTTATCCATCAAATTTTAACTTGGATTTTCTTTTGATTTTTAGGTGTAACATCACGTTGGCATACAAAGAAATTGCCACGTAAAACTCACAAAGGTTTACGTAAAGTTGCCTGTATTGGAGCATGGCATCCATCTCGTGTATCGTTCACGGTTGCACGTGCTGGTCAAAAAGGTTACCATCATCGTACCGAAATGAATAAGAAAATCTATCGTATTGGACTTGGTATCCATACTAAAGATGGAAAAGTTATTAAAAATAATGCATCAACTGAATACGATTTATCAGAGAAATCCATTACACCAATGGGTGGGTTCCCACATTATGGTGAGGTCAATAATGATTTTATCATGCTTAAAGGATGTTGTATGGGACCTAAGAAACGTGTTATCACATTGAGAAAGGTAAGCGACATTCTCTGAAAATTACAATTATTTTAAGTAACATAATAATTACAAGTTTGTTCAAATTTCAATGATGTTAACAATCTAGAGCCAAAATAATTATTTCTGAATAATTCTATGACTTTTAATGATAGGACTGAGATTTGCATGCATTAAAAAAATTTATTAAAATTTCCAGCTCAATTTTTAAAAATTGTATCCTAAAATATATGTTTTTGTTTTCAGTCATTACTTGTACATACCAAACGTGCTGCATTAGAGAAGATTAATCTTAAGTTTATTGATACATCATCCAAATTTGGTCATGGTCGGTTCCAAACACCAGCTGATAAAGCATCATTCATGGGTCAACTTAAGAAAGATCGTGTTAAGGAAGAGAAAACACCAGCCGGTGGTGCTTCATCTTAAATTTATAGATAATATTTATTGTATGTTTTATTTACAATAAAGACGGAAAATTGAATATTGTATTTTATATATTAACCATATCCTGCTTGTCTCCTTAAATTTTGTATTTCAGAGAAATCAAAGTATTTTCTATTCCATAATATAGTTAGAAGAAATAATAAGAAATAGATAGTTTTATAGAGAATTCTATGAAGTATTGCATTCAAATTAATTTGATATCTTAGAAAACCATAATCAGGGAAAATTTCCTAAAAATAAAAAGTTTTGGTTCTCGAAAAATATCTTGGAGTAAAGAAATTATAATTTCCAATACAAAAGAGAAAGCTTGGAAAAAAATTATTTAGCATGTTATGTCTAAAAAGCAAATATTAAGCCCGACCAAATCCGAATGAGAGTTAATCTTAACTGGAATATATTAACGCATCCATGAGTTTCAGAAATATCCTTAAGAACCCTACATTCCATTTTTCTATTTTTTTTAAACATACCATGGCTATATTTTATGCATTGGAATTAGTTAATCCGGCCCTGGTTTTACCCATAGTACAAATCCTGCAGGAAAATTAACCTCAAAATAAAAAATTTAATTTCCTATTCAGATTTAATTTAAGTAAATATTGAAATTGCTAGGAACAATTTATGATCGCTTTGTTAAAATCTATATAAAATCTTTAGTTTCGAAAATTCATTTTGGAAGTTCCAGAAGTCTACAGTATACTGTATTTTATCTAGAAAATTTTAAGAAAAATTGTAATTTCAATTTTGGTCGAGTAAATATAAAGAAATCCACATAATAATAGACACTTTGTTAGTGGTGTACATAAAGATGAAAAGAAGCTTGGTTTCAAATTTTCAACCTCTAAGACAAAAAAATGATTAACCCCTTAGAAGAAAGGGAGATAGACTGGTCGAGACCCAATTTCTAAAAATGATAATAGACTTTGTAGTCATCTATAGCATTTATAAATGTAAATAAAAATATTGACCATTGTTTATTCTAACCTTAAAATACTGCGCTAAAAGATTTGAAGAATCGAAAAATGTTCAAAGTTATTAAAAATTTATAGTAGAAACTTTTTTTTTTTTTTAAATAACTATCAAAATGGTAATAGATTTTATTTATCAATATAAAATATTCTGTCGATTTTACAACAAATTTCAATTTTGTATAGGAAAATATATCCAATACATCGCTGATATGTACAGAATGTCCTAAGAAAATTTTCAAAACAGAAATGGGTCTAATACGGCATAAATCAGCAGTACATAAAGATAAAATTTTATTGAAGGTATAACACATATTTTTGTAATATTATTTATTGGCTCCAAATCTTTTGACATTAATTTATGAGGGATGTTTAAATCGTTTCCGTGAACAAAATAACAAGTCTCTATCAGTGCATATTCTTGGAAAAATTAATAAAGTTATAATGAAATTTTAGAATTATCGATGCTACTTATGTAATTTATCGTTTAATGATAAATCAAATTACATCTTACATACAGAAATATATCATGAAGGCAGAAATCAAGAATTTGCGGTGTGTAACGATTGTGGAAAACAGTTTAAGGATAAAGCACAATTGAATGTTCATTTACAATCAAAATGTGGTACTGTACGACGGTATATGTTTTTTTTTTTAAAGTTATTATTCTCAGAACCGCGAGTGTTTGAAATTTTTAAGTATAACTTATTTATTTTTTAGATATAAGTGTGATGAATGCGATAAATTATTAATGACACAAGGTTCTTTATATCAACATAAATTACGACATGCAAATAAACGCAGATATATGTGTAGATTTTGTGCGAAAACCTTTTATTTTGATGGACAATGTCAGATACATGAACGGAAACATACCAAAGAGAAAGCATTTATATGTGAAGTATGACTTGTACACACTGTACATACATGAGACGTTTAGTATTAAATTCTCAATAAATATAGTTTCTTTAGTTCTAGTATTACAAGTCGAGGGTCCAAATCTGGTATATAATTATTCCTAAGCCATTTTTTAAATTACTAAAGACCCTACGGCGTCAACCTCTTATTTCTTTTAGTTTTTCTTGTACTATTAGCTTCACAGTCTAGTCAAATTTCTATATATCTTCTTGGGTCTTTTCTGTCCCTTTTAATTCTGTTTCGAACGACCTCTTCTAGGCTATCTTGTGGCTTCCTTGGTTCTATTTTTATTATCAAGCCATGAAATCAATTTGCTTTAGATTAGAAATCATGCGAGTTTAAAATGGACTCTATAGTAATGGATATGGTTAAAAGCTTAAATTGGAATGTGATTAAAGTGAATCTAAATCAAAGCAAGTCTAAAATAATAGAATTGAGTCAATTTTGGTATTAAACGTCTCATTTATTTAACAGAAGGAAAATAATACATTTACTTTTTAGGTTTGCAATAAAGGTTTTTCACATCGACAATCGTTAATAACACATACAACAATACATACAGGAGTTAAACCGTTTGCATGTGAAGCATGTCATTCAGAATTTTCATGTATTGGAAATTTATTAAAACATCGTCGAACGCATGCAAATACTTGTGGAAAATTACCTTTAACAACACATCGAATTGATAATACTGATACTAAATTAAAGGTAGTAATATTTTTTTTTTTTTTCAATTACAAAATTTGGTATTTTTATTTTTTTTGCAAGCTTCTTAGACTGTTAAGTTTGCATGTTCGTTACATTTTTACAAATCGCTTCAAAATGTTCTAAATGATACGCCATTGCTGGTCTCTAAGCATACCCAGGCTAGATCTCCTGTACACGCCTACTAACATACATGAACCAGTACCATTCTCGGGTGTAATAGTCGGATTATCTATCTTTGATTAATTATAATTTTATGAAATAATTTGATTTTTTTTTTTAATTTTCAAGTTACAATTAAATACACCATCAAATACAAAATTAAAAGAGAAAAAAAAGAAAAAAATATTATTATCATTATTAAATGATCATAAAATGATCAATAATAATGATTTATCATCAAATATAATGATAATAAAACAATTGAATACAACAATTGATAATGATGATCATGAAACGTCAATTAAAAAAACAATTGATGATGATAATACAATGATAAATCATATTACCGATAATGATTTAATTTTGAACTCGGAATTAAATGATGATGATAAAGTACCTGAATTATTATCAAACGATAATATTAAATCTGAAAGTGATGATGATAATAACACTGTAAAATCAGAATTCGATAATGATAATTTTTATAACGATGATAATGATATCGATAAAGTTTGGCTTAAAGATGAAACTATAGACAATGATAATGAAATTAAATCGGAAAATGATGTAAAATTAGATATTAATAAGCAAAACGATAATGAATTATTAAAATCAGAATTATCATCATCAAATGATGAGTCTGAAGATGATTATACGTTAGATTTACAAACAAGATTACAAAATTATAAAAGAAATATTAAAAGTAAGTTTTATATATATATATGACTTCCGAGTTATGTATATTGGAGGTATTGTGTTATTGATTGTAAAACAATTATTATTGATTTTAGATAGTAATGAAAGTATTAAATGTAAGTATTGTGATCGTATTTTTAAAAGTGAAAGTAATTGGTTTAAACAACATCTGAAAAAACATGAACAACAACAACAACAATCGTATGAAAAACAATATAAATGTTCTTGTTGCAAACAAGTATTTTTAAATAAATTAACAAGAAATGAACATCAACTAAAAGAACATTTGGATATATTACGTAAGTACTGTATTTATGTGTCATATCGTTTTTATTTATGTGGAAAAAATCTCTCCAAAGTTTAAAAAAAAATTAAAAAATGTTAAGAAAACGAATTTAAAAAATTTGGAAAACGGTTGACCCTAAAGGCCATCCCTGCAACTTCCCACTAATTCCATACCTAAACACTTAAAATTTAACATATTACAATGTTTTTGAGCAAAATATACTTTTTTTATTTTTAATCTCACACAGAAACTGTGTTTTCCCGAGCTCAACAGCTAGCTATTGCCGAATATTTCGTTAAAGATAACTTTCGATCCAATCAACCGATTTTCACATTCTATGCGGCGATCGACGTGGTTTTATGAGCTTGAATGCACTTGTTGGATTTTTTAATTATTTTTATTTTTTCAAATATTTGATCTTGTTTACAGATTGTAATACATGTAATAAAACATTTACACATTTACATAGTATTAAAGATCATAAAAAATATTATCATAAAGGTTTAAAACGTAAAACATATACATATATATGTGAAAAATGTGGTCGATCTGATTTTAAATCGAAAGCATTATTACAACAGCATAATAACAGTGCAAATGAATGTTGTAATGATTTGATAAAAGAATTTCAATGTATGGTCTGTATGAAATATTTTGCAAATAAATATACATTACATACACATATTAGTAAATTACATCAAAATATTAATAATATTTATAATAATAATCATGTAAAAGAAGTTACAACATTTAAATGTAATTATTGTTTTAAATCATTTTTGTGGAAAGGACAATTAAAAATACATGAACGTAGTCATACGGGTGAGAAGCCATTCAAATGTCAGGTAAATTATTTATATAATTAGTATTTTTTACTTTGAAGATCAAAGTCTGTGAATAAAAATGTTAATTAAAAATAACTTTTAATGTACTTCTTAAGCAATTAAATTTAAATATTTGATTTTTTATCGTCATCACTTAGGAATTTTCTAATCTATATGGAAGACTATAGGGATGATTCATTCAAAGATTCAGCGCCAGAGTAGCAAAAATAAAAACCACTCATAAATTCAGCTGACTATTTTCCATACACTACAAAAATGCGATTTATGTAATATATTACACAATATTATGAAATACTACATCTATTATCAGTTTTATGTCTAAAGTGTTTAAGTGTTGGATAATTCAAAATTATTTCGGTAGTTAGAGTGTTTCTTAGCATGAAGTTGATATACATGGAGGATAGAAAAGGGAGGAGAACCATCTTGAACTTGAGGACAAGTTGAAAATGTGCCCACCTGTAAACAACAAATTATAATTAGAAAATTCACCGAAATGGCGCTTATGTAATGTTAATGGAAATGATGTGAATTTAGCGGTTATAAATCGACGATGAACACTATTTAATGCATTCAGACGGTTCTCCTTCGTTTTCTAACCTCCATTACAATTGTAACCACCGGTTACTGATGTCAGCTGGCGAATTTTTTAAAAAGATTCGGAGAAAAATAATTCGGTTAATTACTTTAAATTATCATTTTTTAGATTTAAAAATGTTTTTTTTATTTGTTTCAGTATTGTCCAAAATCATTTGCATATCGTGAAAGTTTAATAACACATAATTCATTGCATACAGGCATTAAACCACATTTATGTTTATCATGTGGTGCCAGATTCTCATGCATCGGTAATTTATTAAAACATAAACGTACACATGCATTAACTTGTGGTGATGCTGATAATACTGTTACTGGTACCACTGATAAACAAACAGATGATTGTGATAGTAAAATTCAAAAAAATATTCCAAGAAAACGTCGTCGATCCAATAACAATCATGTAAATATGTTAGGTGTACATATTAAAAGAAATAACACCATGGCAACGTAATAGTTTATAAATAAATTATTTAAAAAAAAAAAATTATTTTGTTTTATCTAATAGTAAAAGAAAGATCTGTGATATTTCGAAACCGATATTGGATTTTTAATAAGTGACAACTACCAGAGTTAATAGTTTAGATACTCAACATGTTTGAATTATTTTCAATGATTACCATTCTTAAAATAACCTAAATATGTAGAACATACAGTTATAAATAAATATAAGAATGTGTAATACAAATACATCTGCTTATTTTCAGCTGATATTGTGGCAAAACTAAAAAATTTTTGAAAAAATGTTTCAATCTAAAGTTTGTTTTAAAATTCTTCTACCTTTTGGTGCATTAAATCCAATGAACCGATCATTCACGTAAATTAAACTCACGTCAACAAAATCGCGAGTTTAAATTCTGTGGACGTATAAATACGTTTTAAGCAAAACGTTCTCTCAACTGTATTTTAATGAATGACCCCCTCCCTTTTTGATTGCATATTGAGTCACGGACCATTCATATATAGAACCTAGATCTGTCTATACATCCGCGGTTCAGTATAAATATTTCTCATTTGAACATTCAAAATGAAATTATATCACAAGATTCTAAATCTAGTACAACTAATCGTTGAACTCAAAATTTGACTTCAAACATGCTTGTCAGCCATGAAACATTTTTCAAATTCGTGATACCTTCATTATCAGTTTCACGTTACTTACCTCGTCAAGAATTTTTTAAGGGACAAAGCTAGACGGATTTAAATTAAACAACTTAATATTGGTTACGAATATTTTCTTTTTATTTATTACATATATTTTATACCTACAATACGTTTTACACAAAAATTTGAACATTTTTGAAATGACATACAAATCCCAAAAACATTTTAATATGTGTGTCTGTGTGAGTGACTTGTTTGTCTTACAATATAGAAAATTTTTTTTGGAAAATTGTATGTGGGAAAAATTTAAGAAAAAAACGTACTTTTTTTTTTAAATAAATTTTTTTTTAGTTATTTTTTTCTTTTTTTTTTACTAAGAAAAACATTTATAACTGCTTATTATAAATAATTAAAAAATAAAATTAACATAAAAATCAAATTTTTTTAAATGGAAATTCCAAACATAAAATAGACAAGAGTATAGGAGAAAAAGAATTTCATCGAAATTATTAACTTTACCTTACATTTTGCAAGTAAAGCCATTCGATGGAATTGAACGAACTATGTGTGATACAATAAATCCTGATAGACCAAAAAAAACAAAATTAAATATTAATAATATGAACTATAAAAAAACTATTTGCCTTACAATATAATTAAAAAGAATTATTTTTCCCCAATATTCCTCTAATTAATTTAATAATCCTTCACACTAAAAACTATTTACGTGAGATTATCTTGGCAGTGGAAAAAAAATTTTTAAATTTTTCTTAGTACAAATATTGGTTGTTTTTTTTTTAAATCATCACTTTAATACTAAAATTAAGTTGTGTTCATTATAAGTAAAGCGTTGGTGAATCAAAATGGCTGACAATCGTTCTAAACATGGCATTATTATTGATATCTCAAGTGCCACAATTAAAGAGGTAAAAATTATAGCCACCGTTTAATACAAGTCAAATTTGAATGCCCAAACTACGCTAACTTGGAATGAAACAACCCATTTTTTTTTTTTAAATCGAATAATTAAAAGAAAACTCAGCCTATTTTATGTTAGAAATTTGTCAAAAATTATAAAATTTAATTTATATTTTGTACCAAAGTGATGATATAATTACGACAAAAAAAATTTAGTGGTTAAATTATTGAAATTATCTCCTTAAATTACACAAATAATGAAAAAATGGATTTTCTATAAATTACAGAAATAAGTAATTCAATAATAATAATATGAAAAATAAAGTGTGGGCGGGATTGGAGATGTGTATTCGTACTTTTAGAACACAATAAATGATGGATGATAAGAGATAGATTTAAGCACGTTCTCCTCGAATTCGTCGTGCTAACTGAATATCTTTCGGCATAATGGTGACACGTTTTGCGTGGATGGCGCATAAATTGGTGTCTTCGAATAAGCCTACTAAGTAAGCTTCACTGGCTTCCTGAAAATAAAAATAAAAAATTTAAAGTAATTTTAGGCTTCTATTAAAATCCCTAGGGTGGGATCAGAAATGAGAAAGGCCGCGAAAACATGAAGGCGAAGCGTAATGTACCCTACAGAATCTGAAGGATTGAATATCTCCAAATGTCATATTATGCACAGTTATAGCAACTCCTTAATTTCCTATTGCTTAGATAACAAAGGATGTGAATTCAAAATTTTTAAGTATAAACAAACCACAATTTATTTTTTTCTGAAACTACAATGCGGTAATCAAATCCAAATGAAATATATGACTCATTTTTTTCCCGCCTTTAAAATTTCCCGCTTTTTTTCCCACGGCATTGTGATAAGATAATTTGTTGAAATATTACTACAGAAAAAAATGTGCCATAATTTAGAAATCACGTAGTATACAAGACAAATTTGAAAAATAATTCAAAATAAATAACACTAAAAGTGGCGCTAAAAATTTAGATTAAAAAAACATTTTACCTGTAATGCACCGATGGCTGCGCTCTGGAAACGTAAATCTGTTTTGAAGTCCTGAGCAATTTCACGAACCAATCGTTGGAAAGGCAATTTACGGATCAACAATTCAGTAGATTTTTGATACCGACGAATTTCACGAAGAGCTACGGTACCTGGACGATAACGATGTGGTTTCTTAACACCTCCGGTTGAGGGTGCTGATTTACGTGCTGCTTTTGTTGCAAGTTGTTTACGGGGTGCTTTTCCTCCCGTTGATTTACGAGCTGTCTGCTTGGTACGAGCCATAGTTTCACTTTAAACCTAATGAAAAAAAAATTTATTCAGTTAAAAATAAATTTTTTTCAATTATAATTACTTCATAAATTAAAATTAAAGATCGAAAAAAAATTTTTTTCTTCTCAAGAAATGTTTACTTATGAGAAAGAAATGCAGTCAAAACAATATGGCGGACAATTTTATTGTCACCAATATATCACAAATAAAACATGATAATTTTCACTTTTATTTTTCGAATTATATAAAATAAAATATCACAAAATATTAACAATATGTTAACGCAAATTTTTAAAATAATTTGAATAATAATTCTCAAATTTTCGAATCACTTACTTGAAATTAAGCTTTCACTAAAAAACTTCAATAACACAAACTATCCGGACAGATAGACAAATAGGAATGAGAAACACTGAGAGATGGATATCAAAAAGTGAAAGACTGAAACAACAGCTGACGCTTACTTGCTTTTAATTCTATTGGTGAGTAATCGCATAATAAATGATTTCATTGGATAATTGTAAGCATAGTTTCGATTGGTTTGAAATTTGTAACAGCGTATATGATTGGTGGAAATTTTATACCATAATATTTATAAAAATTTTTTAAAATTTGTGCTTAGAAAAAATTTTTATTTTCATTTTTCGAAATTTATAGCTAGTTATTTTCATATATCTCTTGCAAAAAATATTTTCTATAAAAATTTCTTTTAAAATAACATAAAACTACACTTATAAAATTATACTGAATCTAAATTAAACCGTTTTGAAAATGAAATAAACCCGAAATTTTGGAACTTTGCTAAATTTATTATAAAAATTCATAATTATAAAGTTTTGATTACCAATAGAATTACTTTTAATAATTAATATCAATAAATTTCTACATGATCAAATATGATATTAATAAGTATATTGTTTCGAAAATTATAATTTTCTCATTTTTGTAACCATGAAAAGATACAAAATATTGGGTCATAATAAAATTATAGCTCCTAAAATATTCTATAGATATATTGAACGCATGCGCAATTATTGAGCTAAGAATTTTTCTATATTTGCATGAAAATAGAAATTAATGGGTAATTTATTTGATGGAGGAGGGGGTCTGTAACGGTTATGAGTAATATTGGTTTATTTTATATCTTATCTAGTTTTATTAAAGTTATAAAAAAATACTTTTTTTGTCTGTCTGGGGGTTATTCGACGGTGTAATCTATGTGACCATTAATAGTAATTTATATTATTTTTATTACGAATAGTTTATATAAATAGCTGATTTTAAAGTCCCTTACTATAAAGTCATATAATTTACGAGAATAACGATTTAATAATAGTACATAGGGAAAAGTTGTCCAAAAATAATATTTCCGTCATATAATTTTTAAAAAATTGAGAAAACATTTGACAATGTAAATATGATAAATTTTTATTTTAATTCCTTTAGAAAACCTAACCATAAAAAGGATAAAATGATTACTAACAACTTTCCAGATTAAGATTTGAGAATCATATAAATGAGAATCGATGTTTTAAATTGTAATAAAAACCTACACTTTACAAACGGTTTTTTTGATTTGTAGACTTATTTTTATTGAAATATAATTACATTCAGTGATCTTTTCTAAAACCAATTAAATCTCTATTATATCATAGGAGTTTGTTTATTAAATTTCATAAAAATAACCAGAAATATTGAAGAAAAAACCTAAAATCATACCCGCCATTTTGAAAATAGGAGGTAATATATTTTCATCGTTTGGAAGGTATAAATCAATATGGAATCAAAAGAGGAGGGTTTAGAAGTTTTTCCTTTTTAAAATTTTATTTTCTCTCAAATACTTCTACAATTTTTAGCTATATATCCTTTCTGACTTTTCTTATTTCAATATTAAACACGATATCTGAGTTGGCCAATATCACAATACAATTGAAACAGCCTGTATATAGCACGAAAAAATTTTCATAATCGTTTACGTGATATCTGTGTTACCAGTTATGTCGTTATAAAAAATACAAAGAAAAATGAAAATCTCTTTTTTTTTTTCCTTTTGTTGAAAAGATGTTATAATTGGTTTTCTCTTTCCATCTATCCAAAGGTTAATACAAATAAAGTAATGAAACATAGGTAATTTTGATTCTTAAAAACTAATGGGAATTTATTGAACTTCTTCTATTTTATAAAATTATTCAAATATGGATGCCATATGACTTTTACGACATATTTATTGATTTTTGGGAACAAATATAATTTTTGTTGTGTTTTATTTAGGACATTTTTCTTATTGTATAGATTAATATAAAACGTAAATCATAGAAAGACACTAATGTAAAATTAAAATTTTTGTTGAAATTTCCATTGAGTAATTCGACCTTGAATTAGTCCGATAAAGTTTTAATATCTTTTTAACATATCCTGGGTTTATGTTTTTGTCTTGGGTTTTGTTTTATAAGATGAAAAACTTTATTTATTTTGAAATTTTTGAGTATGCTGCAATGCCTCAGCCATATAACATTTTTTCTCCAAATTGATTTTGAATCAAATAATTAAAATCAAAATAGATGCAATTGAATAATAAATCCTATATAATATGGGTTTTAACTTTCATTGCTGAAAAAAGATGATCAATATTTTGACCCTGTAATCAATTCAAAAATTTTAAATTTCTTTAGCAAAATATGAAATTTATTTTGCATACTTACTAACCTAAAATCAATGCCAACACGACATTAAGATTTAGATGGTATTTTCTGATTTAGATCACCTACGCCCCCCAGTTGTAGATCTACAGCTCGTGGGCAGTTTGTGTAAAAGTCTTTTCTTAGGGGGTGCAATTTTGTTTTTGTGACGAATAATACAATGTTAAGTACCGTAAGAACGGAAGCCCAGATTTGGCAGGAATCTATCAGCCCTGCTTGTGTTATTAAAAATACCGGGGCTGGAGAATCTAGTAGTTTTGAAAAACACGCACAGTAAAATAACTCTTGGTTGATAATCGTCGTCTGATTATTTCAAGAATATTATTTGCTTAAATTATATTATAAGAAACTTCAAATGGGAATTTTAAGGATTTTAGATTTACAGTGTACTGCGCGTGTGCATTGACGAAATTCTTCATAAAAGCACAATAACGTAGTTTAAATAATGTGTTAATAATAAAAGAGAATTTATATTAAATAAAATTATTTGTATAATTTTTTTACATAACAGATCCCAAACTCCATAAAATATTTATGAAGAAATTCAAATAAACTAAAACTAAACAAATAAATTTTTTTCAAACTTTTAAGCTCTAAAACTTTGATATTAAACATTTCTTAGAAAAATTCAAATGAATGGGAGGGCGGTCATTCAAATAATCATATTTAGTTCCATACATAATAATGTACATGCATTGACTTATTTAAAAAAAGTCTGTAACGCACTACGTGGAAGATTCTGAAAGAAAATTTTTTTAAATATAAAATAGTAGTGGGGACAACAAGAAGGATTACACTCATAGGTAGGTATAATTTTTTGAATTAAAGTCAAAATAACTGTGTTATAATTACAAGGGCAAATACATTTTATTTAAAATTATAATATATTTTAATATACATTAATTTCCTGTAAATATTTAGATATCGAATTCCATATACTTCAATTTTTTCCAGTATTCGAACGAAACGAGTTTTATATTTGTCATTTAATTCACTTATTACTGAATTGAAATGGATAAGAAATTAATTTTCTTATGCCGACGTTTCTTGTCTATGCACTCTTGAATGTTTAATTAAAGAATATTTTCGAGAAAATTTTTTTTCACAAATTTCACAAGAAAATCGTTTTTCTCCGGTATGAACTAACATATGTTTTGTTAGTATATATTGATACGAAAATTTTTTATTGCAAATTTCACATGAAAATAGTTTTTCTACACTATGTATTTGTATATGTTTATTTAATAGACTTTGATACGTAAATGTTTTATTACAAAATTCACATGTAAATGGTTTTTCTCCAATGTGAATTCGTTTATGTTGAATAAAACTTTTCTTTTGAGTAAATGTTTCATTACAAAATTCACATGAAAATGATTTTTCTCCAGTATGAATGAGTAAATGTCGTGCTAAATTATGCTTCCAAATAAATGATTTTTTACAAATTTCACATTCAAATGGTTTTTCACCGGCATGAATCCGTTTATGTTCAACTAAATGACTTTGATATGGAAATGATTTATCACAAATTTCACATGTTAAAATTTTCGATTTTTCTCTAATATGAGTTTCCTTATGTTCAATTAATTCTTGTTTCTGTGTAAAAAATTTATCACATAATTTACACGAATAGAGTTTTTCTTCTGTATGAATTCTTCTATGTTCATTTAAAACACTTTGATAAGTAAACGTTTTTTCACAAAATTCACAAGAAAAAGGTTTTTCCGCACTATGAATACGTTGATGATAAACTAACTGACTTCGACTCGTAAATTTTTTATCACAAATTTCACATGACACAAGATTTTCCCCGGTGTGTTTTCTTTTATGCAAACTTAAAGTATATTTTTCAACAAATGTTTTATCACAAATATCACATGTAAATGAATTTTCTCCACTATGCGATCGTTTATGTTTGATCAAATTATGTTTCCACGTAAATATTTTATTACAAACTTCACATGGAAAATTATTTTCTCCTGTATGAGTTCGTTTATGTTGAGTTAATTGAGTATGATACGTAAATGTTTTATTACAAATTTCACATGATAATGGTTTTTCTCCTGTATGGATTCGTTTATGTTGTTTTAAATGCGGTTTCTGTGTAAATGTTTTATTACAAATTTCACAAGAAAATGGTTTTTCTCTAGTATGAGTCCGTTTATGTAGTATTAAATGTTGTTTTTGCGTAAATGTTTTTTCGCAATCTTCACATGAATATGGTTTTTCTCCCGTATGTAATCGTATATGTTGCGTTAAATTTTGTTTTATTGTAAATGATTTATCACAAAAATCACATGAATAGTTTCTTTCTTCGATATGAGTTCGTTGATGTTTGGTTAAAAGATCTATTTGATAAAACGTTTTACCACAGTCAAGACATGAATATTTCGGTTGATCTAAATAATTTTCGTCTAATATTTCTTCCTTAATAAATACTTCTGTATTTAATTTTTCTTCAATTTTAATGCTCTCAGAAGACAATTGAATTTCTTGTTCATTACTTTCTTCTTGAATTAGTTCAAGTGTCACTGTTTCATCTTCTTCAAGTATTTCTTTTTTAATTAGTACTAATTCTATATTTCCTTCATTTTCAACTTTAATGCATTTTTCATTATCAAATACATTATTTTCCATTTTCATATGCACCAAAAATTTAACCAAACACTTCAATCAATATTCAATGAATAACGTATGACATGACATTAGTTTACGCCATGTTATTTGATAATGTCCACTTTCGAATTTAAATATGCTTTTTTAAATAATTGTTAATAAATATAAAATATTTATTCTTGAAAATTCGAGAATTATAAATAATCTTGATTGTCTGAAATAATCAGAGTTTTTGGACAAACTCAAAAATGTAACACAAAATTTTTTTCTTAGTTTTTTTGAGATTTTTCAAAAACCAGTTCGAATCGATCCAAATTATATTCAAAATCTAAGAGTGGTTAAGCTTTTTCGACTGGCACCAACCGCAATGAAATCGGTCAAGCTATTCGTTATAAGCGATTCACATACTTTCACACGCACACACACATACTGACAACCTCGCAGGGGTAGTCAGGGAAGGTTCCTGTAACCTCAAAACGTCGAGATCTGATGAAAACTAGACTTTTCAAAACGTGATAAAACCAATAACTTCCCGATTTTTTAAAATCTTCGATTTTCTTAGAGTTAAAAAAAGAGTTCGTTACAGAAATAGTTGGCTTGGGTTATTTAATATTTATGGCCGTATAAAAATAGTAATGTTTTTCCGCATTGAGGATAAAGTAATTATCAATATTCTAAATTTTCGAGCGGTTTAGAATTTTTTTTCTTCAAAAATTTACTTATGTACTTCAGTGCGTTTCGGCTGGCAAAAAAATTTTACTCAATAAATCAGATATAAACTTTTATTTTATTTCAATAAACCGTAATTTTATTAGGCTTACATTTGGGGTAATAAATTTGAATGTATAAAAGGTTACCATCAGCCCAGGAACTGAAATACCAAGAGCCTACAGGTTTACAGAGCGATACTATAAATAGATATAGGCATCATTGCTCTGAATAAAAAAAACAAAATTTAAATTTTAAAAATTCTTCATTCAAATTTTATTATATGCGATAAGTAATTTAAAAAGTACAAATGACAAATTGTTTTAAAATAATTAAAAAATATAAATAATTAAGCAATTCCTATAATAAATAACTTCTATCCATTTCGAATACCTAATGCCTGTTCTAATTCAGCACGTTTCTGCTGTACCTTCGAATAGAAATACCTTGAAACAGCTTCATGGGCCCATGGTTGATAATAGAAATCAGATCGACGTTCCTCTTCAGGATTACCCACAATATCTGTCATTGTTTTGAGATCTCGTGTTTGTGATATAATCCATTTATTAATAAATTGTTGTGGATCCTTTGCAAATGATAAAAAGAATTCTCGATTTGTTTTTAATTGATTTATTGTATCGACTGTTTCATGGATTTTCGAATCTAAGCCTTGAATTTCTTGTTGAGACGCTGTTGATAATAAGAAATTATTCATTTGAGTTTTTAGTGTGTCATCGACTTCTACGTCTATGTCATAGCACGCAGTTTGTTTACTTTCTGTTGGTAACGCCGAATTTGAATTATTTTCAACGGATATTACATGATTAATCACAATTGGATCTGGAGGGTGCAGTAATGGATTTAAGCGTTGTGGAATTTCAGCGAATTTCATCCGTTGACAACCGAAAATTTGCTCTAAGTATTTATCACATACAATATACTCCCGTTCGTGAACATCTTGAAGACGATGTGTTTTGATATATTGCCAGAGGGCGGAAATAATTACAGGACGTGTTTGCGTATGAACTCCAAGTAATCGTGCAAGACGTGGATCTAATTTAAATTGTAATGGTTGATAATCTAATAGTAATAGAATTGTACATCGCACATTTTTATCACCAGGTCGTTTTACTTGGAAACCATCGGTTTCTTGGGTGGTTAATGTACGATGCCATTCAACTAAATGATTATCCGGTCCATAGAGTTCTTTATCCAATTCGATAACTAATGATTTAAAGAATGACGAGAATTTTCGTTTAATTTTATTCGGATCATTTTTATTGTTGTCTTCAAGAAGTCGACCTTCGACACGAAGTTCCCACGATGCAACGCTTCCTTCAATTGATGAATTCTGGGTATTGGGTGTAGCTGTATTCGTGGAATCAGGATTAGAATTTGAGTTGCCTCCAGAATTTGCTGAAGATGGTGTTGTTAAATTATTAGACATATTACTTGAGTCTACGCTATTTGGATCCTTGCTAGGATAGAATGTGTTTGAAATGAAAATTCGTAATTTACGTTTTTGTTTCATTGGACGTTTTAACGCCTCTTGAATATCCAAACGTTTACGCATTATTGTCGCATCTAATTTACGCTCAAATGCTAATAAATCCATATAGGCTTGACTTTCTGGAACTAGATCTCGTACTTTTTGTGGTAGAATTTTATCAGCTAATTTTTTCTTCTTCTTATTGGCGGAATGTGTAAAATCGCTAGAAAAATAATATAATATGTTTAAAATCCATTAAATTGAGAGGAAATAAAATATTTAAAACTAGGTTCAGCGCAGTCTTTAGATTTTTAGCTAGCAGTTCCGACTTTTCTCGTAAAAAGAAGATAATTAAGACTTACGCATTTTTCTGTTGAATTTGTCCCCGACTATCTTGGTTTCCTCGTTTGACACCACCTGCAGATTGATTCGACATTGGTCCTCCACGTATAGGTGAATAATTTTGTTGTGGTGGTCTTGGCATCATTGGTCCACTACCAGGACCTCCCGGACCACCTGGACCACTACCAACAGGACCAGCAGGGCCAGTACCTGGACCACCAGGTCCTCCACCTGGACCACTCATATTTGGTGGTGGAGTAAAACCGCTACGCTGTGGAAACTTTTTAATGTACATCGAAAACGTACACAAAATACAAAAAAAGGAAAGAAAACGAAAAACGTAAAGTAAAAGAAATAAATGAAATTAAAACAAACAAAAAATATTACCAAAATAAATTTACTTACAGGAAAATTTGGTGCTGAATATTGTCTTAAAGATGAGGGTTGAGGTGGACCATATCGTTGAGGCGGTCCTCCAACAGGAGTTGGACTTGCCCCAGATGCAGAAAATCGTTGTGCCATTTTTTTAAGAATTTATAATGCATAAAGTTTTCTGATGTTTCTTTTCCACTGTCTAAAAATAAGTCAAATTTTCTACATAAAAGCTAAATAAATGGCTTATTTATATAATATAGCTTTTTATGAATTTGGTTCCCCATGAATTTCTTACCTTATTTAAATTAATATAAAATTGGTTAAAACACACCGGTTAAATAATTATTTTTTTTATTGACAAGTGTTTTCAGAAATTGTTAATATTTAACGCCATTTTGTATTGATTGCGCTTTGCTTTGTACACAAGCATTTTTCTTGGCGCTCAATTTTAAAAACATCAAAATGTAGAAAAACAGTTTTTTTTTAATAACTGTGCCTTTTAAATTAATTAAATCGTATTTTCGAAAAGAAAATTGATTCCCCAGAAAATTTAATCAAATATAAGTAATAACTTATATTGATTGTATTTAAATATTTCATAGTAAATATCTCGAAAATGAATTTGAGTATTTTTATAAATTTGATTATATCGAACATTTTAATTATTTCTTAGTTAAAATTTCAATTTTGTTTTTATAAACCCTAACAAAATCATTTAAGATCAATTATGAGCAGTTCAATAAAACAAGATTAAAATATATATTTTATTACAGTCTCAATAGCCGTGATCGTCTAGTGGTTAGGACCCTACGTTGTGGCCGTAGTAACCCAGGTTCGAATCCTGGTCACGGCAATGTAACAAGTTACATTGTCACGGAGAGACATTAGTTTTTTTTCTTCAAATTATTAATATAAAATAAGGTTTATTTCCAAACATAAAAATTTTTTGTTTCATATGAAAAGCAAATCCAAGAAAACTAAATATAATTATAATTAATAATTTAATAGTTTTCATGATGCCTAAAATTGTTTTATTTCATTATTAAAAACTCAGATTTTGGACGTCTTGGATTTAATTTCCTTATGTCTAAAGGTTTAATTCAATTGCTGTTTTTTCATTTCCGTTACTTTGATCTCAATTTATAATATAAAAATAAGTCG
Source organism: Chrysopa pallens (assembly GCA_020423425.1). NCBI lineage: Eukaryota > Metazoa > Arthropoda > Insecta > Neuroptera > Chrysopidae > Chrysopa > Chrysopa pallens. The sequence continues at coordinate 84,907,146 of CM035593.1, forward strand.
CCAAAAACGTTGTTAATGCAAAACTCGGGAACGGCTGGACCAATCCAGCTAATCTTTTTTATATTATTATATGCGTTATACTTCATTAAAGGTTGTCGACAAAAATTAAAAAAATTGCTTAAATAATTGTAAAAAATATTTCCTTTTGCAAAATTTGAATATATTTATGTACGTGCACTGCTTTTGTTTCATCTGTCATCTGCTACAAAATTTCTCTGATGCAGAGACAAGGCCGAAGAGGCCACCCCGTGGGTCAACAAATACCGGATGTATATATATAAATTTCGTGTCTCGAGTTTCCTATACCAAATACCCGGTGTCTCACAACACAAATACCGGGTGCTTATAATTGTCACAGCAATGCGTGAACGGGTCTGCTAGTTAACTTATAAGTGTAAGCACCCGCTGCAACAGATTTCCATTCTTCATAACTTACTCATTTCTAGATGACAATGGTTCAAAAATAAAAACAACAATTTGTTTAAACAAAATAACAATCTAGTATATTATAATTACCAATTTTTTCATCATTTTACATTTTATTCAGTTTAAATAAATGAAATGTATTTTTAACAATTAGCAAAATTATATAAATAAATTAAGATATGAATACAATTAATTAATTAAATTAATCTAAGAAGTTAATCGTAGCAAAAAAGTTAATGATGCATTTAACATTTCAACTGTTTTTTTTTTATATATTTTTTTGACTAAAAAAATTAAGAAGTTAATCGTAGCAAATCCCTCCAGAATTGAATTTTCTTTTAAGTTATATAATTTCTTTTTTGATGCATTTGACATTTCAATTGTTTCAAATTATTCAATTGTTTTTTTGGATTTGTTTTAGTTGACACACATTTTTATATTAAAAAAGTAGTAATGATGGAAAGTTATTTAAAATAATTATTTTCATTGCCAATTTATTGATTCTCTTTCGATTGTTTACTAAATCGAAATAATAAATTCGTAAATAATAATATGTTGGTGTTTATATTTAAATTAGAGTATCGTACCGAGCAATTCGCAACAAATATGCTGTCTATTGATGATATGAGTTTCACTGTTTATAAATATAATAGTTTCAATATATTAGACAGAATTTATTCCGATCCGTTCTCCTATTAAATTATTAAATAATATTAATTGAATAATTATTAATTATTATTATATTAATTGAAATAAAATATTTGTATTTGCGCATTATGTTTTATAAAATATGAAATTTAATCATTTTTGTCATCAGCAATATATTGTTGATTGTTTTGTAATATTATTTGTACTAAAGGTAAAATGTCGATTCACTTCATTGCACAAATTATGTTCATTTAATATTATATTATTATTATTATTATTAGTTTGAATATTAAAATGTTGATCGTCAGTTTAATGTTGGGTGGTCAAATCTTCATTATGAATCTATAAAAATTTTAATAGTAAAAAAAAAAAGTTTAAAACTATAGCAGAATCAATCATTCCTATTAAAGATGTTAAATAAAATTGGCTACATTTAAATCTTCGTATAGCTAACGTTCATCGAGCTACGACCATTCGAGCAACGAAAAAATAAGAATACTTTGGCAAACATTGAATGGTCATAAGCTCAGTGACCGTTGGTTGATTGTGCGGAGATTTAAATAAAGCCAATTTTTTCTTTTATTCAACTTATTTTTCTTCATTATTTGTTCTACGATAGGATGATGCTGTCAAAAAAGTTATGATCGAATCTAGTTTTTTTTGAGTACTAAAAATGGTGAAATAAATTTTGTTAAAAATATACAGTTTTATGGAAAATTGAATTTTCTATACAAAATAAAGCATTGTAAAAATCTTAAAATTTGACTTTATTTCGATATAATTGAAAATGGGGCAATATATATGGTATCCCTTAAAAATATATCGCAAAATAATGGATCATTTTGTGATTTTATCATATTTAATTTAAGTGTCAAATTAACATATTTGCCCTAGGACATTTAAAATAGAATATTACTAACCACAATTAAGTTTAATAAAAATTATTCAACCAAATCTCAAAAACTTACTCCCAAATTCCTCTATAAGGATCCGTAAGTAATTGCTCCAGTGATTAGGTTACTATTTAATTAATTATTTGCAATCAAAATTACAAAAACTGTTTTTCTTATATCTCAGCTAATTAATGCTTTTTTTTCTGTTTTTTTAATTCAATAAATTGCTCCCGATTTGCTCTGTCGATATTAATCCATTTGATTCAGCAATTACTTTTATTTATGCATAATTAATTAAAATTATTAATTACGATTTAAATAGCCACCATAAGACTATGATGACGTCACACCTTAAGAGTCGTACCATAAGAATCAAGGTCATCATAGTCTTACGGTGGCTATTTAAATCGTAATTAATAATTTTAATTAATTATACATACATAAAGAAAAAATTGCTGAATCAAATAGATTAATATCGAAAGAGCAAATCGGAAGGAATTTATTGAATTAAAAAAATATAGAAAAAAAGCAATAATTAGCTGAGATATAAGGAAAACAGTTTTTATAATTTTGATTGCAAATAATTAATTACCTAATTACTGGACCAATTACGGATCTTGATAGAGCATTTTGGGAGCAATTTGGTTAAATACATTTTATTAAACTTCCAAGCTAACTTAATTGCGGTATATTACTACTAGAATTCTATTATTATTTAAAATGAAAACGGCTATAAATATTTACCAGATACGTTTGAAATTCATTATTATAATGATGTAATTGATTATCTGTAGTTAATTTATGATGATGATGATCAGTATTAAAACAATTATAATTAATTGAATGATTCGGATTATTATTATTATTTAAAAATGAATGATGATATTGCTCATTATTTGTTGGATTTTCTTCATCAACAGATAAATCAATTGAATCCAATGTACTATTTTTAATCTCATCCTTGATTGATCTCCTCACTACAGAAATAATTTTTGTATCTAGATCTTGGATATCTGTTGCTTCACTTATGCTTGAAGTTGGTGTGTCAGCATGAAAACTCATATCTATATCATTGAAACAGAAATAAATTGAATTAATTAATGATCAATGGGCTGGCTCAGTGCCTTTTTTTGGGATGTTAAGTATCAAGCTAAAAATTTGTATGTGACTGAATTCTAATTAATGTAATAAGGTTTTCGACTGCGAAAATTCTGATAAAAGAGAACCGGTTTTTTTTTTTTTTTTTTGCGAATTTGAAAATATCAATTATTAGAAATTGTCGGACGATAGACACCGATTAAAAAAAATTATTTATTACTCAAAATGGTTTTTATATTTGTTAACGGAATATAATTTATAAAAATGAAAGTAAAAGTTGATGTGATGTGTTGGATGTAAAGAAGTTTTAATTCTTTGTTTTTCACTTGAATCAGACATTAGCTTTACAGTTGAGCATTCTTACTGAAATTGGAACAAAAGAGATCTTTGCGATTTTTGGCTAACTTTGATTACTTTTGGGAAAGATAAATAAGAAATTTTTGAGATTTCCGTTTGGTTGGGAAAAATGATTCACAAATTTTCGGTATACAGTTTTATACAACTTTTAATGCATTTTTTAGTTTTCGGTTTTGTAATTATGTAAAAATTTCCAAAAAAAAAAAAATTGTATTGTTGATTTTTAAGGTTTTCTAGGAAAATTAAAGTCTAAAAAACCAAAAAAAAAAAATACTCATTTTAGGATTGTGTGGCTAGTTTTCAAGATATCGCTTGAAATTTCTCGGAATATTGCCTTCGTTTCGTATACTTCAAAAACTAAGCATCCAATCCATAAATGTATGCGTAATTTTTCGCTTTGATTAATTATTTGTATTCTTTGTGATATATGAATACTTACATCCAGAACTATTTGGCAATGAAATAGACATATTATTACAGGATTCTTTTAAAAACTCCATATTACTATCATCATCATCATCATCATCATCGTCATAATTATTAATATGATTAGTATTATTTAAATGATTATCCACAGCATTATTGATTGAGTCTTGTATTAATTGTCCTGTAGTTTAAAAGAGTGTTACATCATGCTGTATACTTGTCCTTATCTGTCAGAATACTCAAAATGTCCTTGTCTTACGTATTAATTTTTCTAAAATTTATCTTTACAACAACAAGCTTAAATCTTAATTTTTAACCACAGATTAAAACAATGTTTGAGGCAAGGAAACTTTGAGTTAACCAATAGGCAAGTACAAGAATACATGATGAAGTATACCACCGGTTTAGTGACTCAGCGAGTTAAGGTGCTAGATAACTCTAAACGCTTGGTTACATAGACTGTGAGGTTGCAGGTTCGAATTCATGCTGCGATAGTGTAATCGATAATAATTAACGGGTCAGTTAATTAATCGCACTGTCATAGCTTGGATAAGAATGAAGTAATAAAAGACCCCACCCACATTATAAATTTTATTGTGTATATAATTGTGATGTGGGTGACCTCTGATATAGACAAATGTGTCTAAAGCACGGAGAGTAAGCCCCATTAAAAAAACATGATGAGGAATTTACTTTTCTAGTTTACTTAATTTAATTTATTTACTCAAGTGTCTACTTATATTCTAATGCTTGGTTTACACGTTGCCACTAGTGCACATGCCAGTAGAGCGTCATGAGAACCTGTTGGATTTTGTAGATTAAATCGAAATGAGAATAAAACGTTCATATAATGTATGATCCCTCTCCCAATTTAATCAGTAATTCACAGTAACATACAATTCAGTTAATCCACAAATCCACCTCTTGAGCTCCCCTATAACTAGTTAAAATTAATTATTAATTTAAGCATTTAAACCGTAACAGTCGTCGGAAATTTCTTCAAATTGCAAGCAACTGACAAAGTGAAGATGATAATAGCTACTGGGGATTCTCTTTCCAATATCAATACAGGACATGCGTGTAAACCAGAATAACTAATTAGTTAAATTAATATATTTACGGTTATCTGGACCAGGTGACTCAACTGACATACTCATTGTACCATCCGGTTCAAATTTTTGGACAACAGTTGCAACAACTGGTATTTTTATTTGTACAGTGGTTGTTGTATTCGAATTTTTAGCTAAAATAAGAACAAACTTGATACTAACTTAATTTCTATACACATTTTTGTATGTACTTTTTTTGTATGACGTCTGTACAGATGTATAAAACTCTAATTGTCGAAACTAGGGGGTTTTTCCTCTGGTAATAATAACCTTCCAAATTTCTGAAATTAATTCCAGCTATATTTCGCTTATTTGAAGTTTCCCAGAGAAATGTTTCGATTAAAAGTTGCAGAGTTTTAAACATACTAAGTTTAAAGAAAATCGTTGGAGATCTAGGACACCCAATAGTCGCAGATTTTAATCAAAAGCATCGAGGCACAGAGCTTGACGTAGTATGAACACAAAATACCAAGTTTGGTGAATTTAGGATAAAGCGACGTTCGATACGATATCGCTGTCACACACACCAATTTCTAAAACCAACTTTTTGGATTCAAAGGACCTCAAAACAATGATTTCCGATATTGAACTCGATATTGAAATTTTGACAGGATTACAATAGTGTCTTTTACTAGTAGTAAAAAGTATACGGGCCGACTTGAGAACTTTATTTTTTGATTTTCGTCGATTAAAAAAGGAATTTTTTCTTTCTAAAATGATTTAATAAAAAAAAAATGAATAGACTTACAGGGATCATTATGACCACTTAAATGTATCCCGGTTCCCTGTCCATTCGCATTATCAGATATAGTAATTTTACCGTGTGCTTTTAAATCTTCAGCAGTTGCTGGTACCAGCATATGTTTACCATGTGGTGCCGATAAAACTCGTACAAGCACTGGTATGCCACCAATAGGACGTAGCAATGCGAACGGTGCAGATGATGGTAAACTACTTGTACCATTCGCTTGTTGAGCTTGTAAAGCTTGACGCATTGCTTCGGTATCGATAGCGTCCACTAGTACACCATTTGTATAACGAACTTTAGTCGATGAAGGTGCAGGAACTGATTGATTCGAACCACCTATATCTGGTATGTGAATTATACGCATTTTACTGAAAATTGAAAATAAATATATAAATGAAAATGGTCGATTAGATGTTAACAGTTCGAAAAGTACGGAAGAAGAAGAGATTTTGTAGATTTATTCAAACGCTTTAACTCTTATTACTTCTCCTTCGGAAGCTCTTTTCTTAAATTTGTAATTGAATGATCCTTCTAGTATAATAAAAAAATGACTATTCGCCAATTTGAGATTTGCGAGCGCAATTGAAAATTTTACGTGCTCCCAAAACGGAGACATATCACTTATCAGAATTTTCGAAAATCTATTTTAGCTTGACGCTTATCAATCTATAAAAACGCGTTGAATCCACGGTCTAGTAAGTAAAAAGATATCTATGAGTACAATTCCTCACATAATGGACATTTCCAGTGCTAACTTATATGGTATACTTACTCTTCTCCAAGAGGATCATTTGCATTCGCATCATCAAATCCATTATAACCTTAAACAACATTTGAAATACAAAATTATGTATTTTTTAGTAAATACAAAATTACTCATTTCCGAGTGTATACCTGTTGGTGCGCCCCCATTACCATTCATTAACAATGTATTACTTCCACCAGTTGTATTAATTGCACCTAGTACAGATTGTAATATTAATAAATTATAATTATTTATTGAGAGTAGTAAACCTGATAGAGATGTTGCCGATGTGGATGCTGTGATCGATGTTATTGTAGCTTGTTGTTGATTTTTAATACCATGTTTATATTCTTCATGATTACGTAATGACATGCGTTTTGGAAATTCTTCATTACATATTCGGCACATATATTTCGGTTTATCATTACGTTGATGTGCCTGTTAAAAAAAAAAGAAAATAAGTCAAAAAACAAACAGAAAATAAAAAATTAATTATTCAAATATTGATTTCAAATTAAATAGGGAACTTGCATGTCCAATTTTAAAATTTAAATATATGATACTAATTTTTATTCTACATTCGTTCAACGATCTCAACAATACCAGGTACGAATTTTTCAGTCATGTTTGACAGAATCTAAACAATTCATTTAAATGCATTTCAAAAATTTATGCATCATTTCCGGTTATAAAATGTATATCACAAAATTTCTTTATATTTTCTATAACAGATTGCCGAAAGCCACCGAGCTGTATCTACTTGTCGAGCTTAGCTCACAGGTTTTCAATAAAAATTATCGATCATTATATAATTAATCAAATTTTCAAAGATAAGAATTTAAAATTGTGTGCAAGTTCCCTTTTTTTTTGTTTTATTATGTATATTATTTAAAAATAATCACTATTCTTTCACCAAATGGTAAATGATAGGATAAATAAGGATTAAATAAATTAAAAAAAAAAAACAATGATAAAGGATTAAGGAACAAAATGATAATATGGATACCTTTAATTTATGACACATTAAATTTGACATTTGATTAAATCCTTTTTGACAAACATCACACTTATAGGGCCGCTCATTTGTATGGGTAAAAATATGATTTCTTAAATTACCTTAAATAATAGAAAAAACGAGGATAAAGGATTTTTTATCAAAGGATAATCCAATAACAAAAATTTTTAAAATTTTAATTTCATCCAACAAGATGAAAACTAGAGAAAAATTATAGAGTTCTTTGTTTTCTTTAAATTTTGTGCTACGTTTTTGCTTTACAATTTTCAGTTGAACCTTTTTTTGTTATCCCTTTTGAGATATAATAATTTTAAATGCTTCTTTTAAAGAGACCCGGTTATATGATACTTTTATGAAGCATTTTTCGTGATCAGCGGAGTTGAAAACATAATAAAATAATGTATTTAGCTTGCTGGATGCAATATAAATTAATAATTTCGTTTACTGGACCAATAAAAACAAAGAATGGATAAGAAAAGATGATATTATTTAACTATTACCTTTTTGATGGAATGCTTTGTGACATAAATGACACTGGTGTGGTTTTAAACCAGAATGTGTCTTACGGTGTGATATTAATGTTGAGACACGATTAAATGTTTTACGGCACAATTCACAGACGTAGGGACGATCTGCTGAATGTATGGCACGATGTTGTGATAATGTTGACATTTGTCGAAATGCTATTGCATTGGATAAAGAGATTGCTGTTATTTTGATTTCAAAATTCATATTAATCCAGATTTGTAGCTAAAATATTGTTTTTTTTTTTAGTTACGTCCACGACACTCTTAGACAAAATTCCGAATTTCTTTGATAATATGGAATTTAGGAGTTGTTTAGGATGGCGTAAATCTGGATTAATATGAACATAGGAGTTATCAAAAGGAAAAATCAATTTTGTCTACCTTTTCCACATGTATTGCATTGAAATTTTCTTTCGTCTGTGTGTGTTGGCAAATGACGCATTAAAGTATATTGATGTCCAAATTCTTTATTACCTAATAAAAATCGGTTCGTAAGTTTTTTCGTAAATAATATTAAAAAAAAAAAAAAACTTTTCAAATATACCAATTTTTCAAATTGTAATAATTTTTGTAATAATTGATTGAAAGTTTTAAAAATTGCAAAAAAAAGGTGCTTCTTAATTGATTAAGTAACCCGGATTCTAAGAAATGCGATTGTTTATTGAAAAAGATAGTTTTGACAAACTTAAAATCCCCAGTTCTAGGTGGTCCGATTTGTATGTTGAAATATACATTCTACTTTTAAAGAGTTCTAGTAGGGGAGCCCGAGCGGGGATTTCTGGATTTACTCGAGTGTGTCAGATTAAGATATGGGGGTTACCTGAGTACCACCACCAAATTTTACCTCCCTATATGGTGCCGCGCGTATAGAGTAGCCGATCAGAATATTAAAACGAAAAAATCGATAGTTGAATTCAATTGAGCGCGTGAGATTAAGATATGGTAGGTTAATTACGTGCTGAAAAGTGTACATTTTACTATTCTGACGATTATATAAAAATTGAAGCTTTACAGAAAAACCGTTTTAGAGCGGGCGCACACCATCAGATTTTCTGATCAGAAAATCTGATGGTCGACGCACACTATCGGACAGTCCTATAAGAAATTCTGATCAGAAAATCTTAAGCATGTGCGCGCATATATACCATTGGATATGATCGAATTCGTGTCAGCCCTATCTATGTTCTTGTAGCGCATTCTATGAACTTTTTGTGGGAATATAAAAATGGATGATTGTTAATGCTTTATTCATTGATTAAATGTTCAATGTCTTTCATTATATATTTTTTGTAAGTAAATAAGAGTTAGTAATAAAATATTATAATTTAAATAAAATAAACTTTTTAAACCACTCACAATAGTCACAATGATATTTGTAATATAAATGACTGTTAATAACGGGTACTTTAAATTTATTAATTACTTTTTTGGCTACCGTGTGCGGGGTCTATATAGAATATACATTATTTAGTTACATCAGATTTTCTGATTAGAAAATCTGACGGTGTACGCCCGCTCTTACATAGGCCATGCACTTTTAGCCTATAAATAAAAACAAAATAATAAAAAATAATTATGAATACATACAAACACCACATTCCCATACTTTAACATGTTTACCATCACGATTAATATATTTAACGTAGTGTAAACGATTTTTAAAATTATCCGATAATGTACCACCATTTTGTTGAATTTTTAAATCATTTAAACATTGATGTGTTAATTGATTTAAATTCTGTCCATGATGTGGCGGATAACCATCTAAATTTACATCCATCATTAAATCATTTGTATTTATTTTAATTTTCTCGTCAACCATTTGATCGACATCGGTCGTACTCGATAAATAACTTGCACTTGAATACATTTCATCCAATGGCATGTCCATTATAAGATTTTGATTATTATGTTTACTTGCTTTCATTAAATTTACAGTATTTATTAGGTATTCGGTTGCTAATTCTTGCTGTGGAAAAGAAAAAAATTAATTATTTTAGTTTCCTGTATATTGGTAAATTTAAATTGGTATTAATAAGAAATTTTATTGGCTTTTCAGATATTTTTGTATTCAGATTTTGGACATAGTTGTAATATTTTTAAAAAATTAAATTAAATAACGATTCGTGGAATCAGCAGGTTTTTTCGGAAAAGACCATATCAAGCTAAAAGTTTGTATTATGAATAAGTATAATAACACTTTTTATCCTGTGAAAATTCTGTTTTTTTTTTTTGTTATTTTAATGGATAATTTAAAAATAATTATAAGAACCTCTTTTTCTGACACGTTTTAAAACGAAGTGCTAGTTTTCCGACAATATGATAATGCAATTTTCGGGTTTTGGGACAATGTACTCTGAATAGGAACAGATATCGTATAAAATGGCTCTTATATTTATTTATTGAATTATTTTTCCATTACAATAATAGAATAAAAAACGTATATCAATTTGGAGCTTGTGGACACAATCGAAAAGTTTTTGAACGGGTTTTGAAAAAGGAAACGACTCACTTTTCAGAATTTTCGAAAAGGAAATACTTGTCAAATTAATCATAATTAAGTCACATAAAAAATTTTAGCTTGATATTTATGAACCCGAAAAAACCCTCTGGACTCAAGGACCAATAAAGTGGAATTTGCCCTTTTGGGAAATAGTTTTTATTGAAGTCAATAAAGAGTCGAATTGCGGCATCCTAACCCGACTTATTAGTGTTTTGTCTTATCTTTTTCATTAGAGAATAATTAATAGTTAAAAAAAGTCACCCAAGTAGCCTCTTACAACTTTTTTATGTTTTGATAATCCGGCTTTTATTTTAGGACAAAAATTTTAATCCAAAATTAACCCAGTTTGTAATAAAATTATTAGATACTCAAATATTAACAGTTAGAAAAATTGAAATTATTTTTAAATATTATTTTCGAAATCTATATAGATAGATGGGTCTATCATTTGAAAGTGAAGACATAGAATATAAATTTTACCTCGGTCATAACTTTAATTTCGTGATAATTATTTAAAATGTGATCGTGATCAATTAAATGTATATCTGGTGAAGATTCAGCGATTGTTTGAGTTGTTGGTACAATTTCTTCATGAACTACATTATTAATTACTTGATGATCTTGTGATAAATGGGTAACATCTACAACAGTACATGGCTTAAGATGTATGAATAATTAATATCGTATGGGCGTAACTATCGAAGGGTATGCATAGGATTTTTTTACACTTTCTTGTATTAGGCTTGGAGAGGAAACCGGAAAATGGCTTAATTTTTCTTAGCCGAACAGTTTTATTTTCTATGGAAATATTTTGATTGTATAGGTTAACTGAAAATTAACGCATAAATAAGAAAATATCCGACAGCTTATTATTAGCACAATCAAAAATTTTTTGGTCCCTGTAAAAGAGATGGTTTCTAAGCTAATCATAGTTAAGCTACAGTTTGGTAAAAACTAATGGTAACTTATACTTATTTTTGTTATATATACGTATACATAATTTTAGTATATATGACGATGGGTAAGTTAACATTCTTTTCCTTCATAGGGCATAGTTATCTTTCCATACTGTATGCAGAATTCTAACATTCTATTGCAATCACAATCCAGATAAAAAAGGATAGTTGCGACTATCAGCCTGCCCAGTTTACTCTAATAAATGATCATAGTTACATCCATACTAATAATTATTATTACCAAGATCTAAACCATGACATATATCCACAAATGTGGCATTCGTTGAACAATTGGTTTCTGTAGCAATATTCGCACTAGCATTTATTAAATCTGAATCAATATCAAATGCTATGCTGCTATTATTTGTACCATTCTGTACATCAAATTCTTCATTTTTGATTGAAATATCATCTTCATCGCTATACAAGATTAATTATTATCCATTAATAATTAGGGAACAGTGTTCATACGAAAGTAATTTTTATATTAGACGAAAAGGCGAGCCTAAAAAATTTTCATTGTATGAAGGATTTCTTCATAGGTAGAAAAATGCAAAGTTTTTTTAAATTTAATCCAAAGATTTTTTTTCTCGGTTTGTTTTTAATATTTTTTTAATTCAAAAAGTTTATTTGGGATAGGTTGGTTAAATTTTCTATTAAAATTCGTAAAGCGATCTGAAATCATGAAATCCATCACCATCAGAACCAAAAAATACTTTTCGATCAATTTAGCTTTGCTAATTTTAAAGACTATAAATTCGAATAAGAAAGTTCAGATTTACAAAATCCTCAACACAAAAAATTAATGATAAAAAAAATCGAAAGTTGAAGCTAATATAAACCTCCTAATAGATATTAAAAGTTTTCAGTTGTAAGTTTAGAAGAATGCATTTAATTCACAAATTACACTAAAAGTACGGGAAGTTACTAAAAATCACAATGTCTACCTCGAAAATATTAGAAGAAAAAAAAATTTAAAAGAATCTTACAAATTTTTAAAATATTTCCAAACAAAATTTTGTTCTAATGCTTACCATAATTGAAAATAATAAAAAAAAAAGCATAATAGAATTGTAAAATTACCCCCATACGCTCATCCATGATGCAGAAACTTCTGACCACGGTGGTAATTCTGCCATTTTTGTTAGGCTTAATTGTCAAATATATATAGTTAAAAAAAATTGGATAATTTTGAATAAGATATAAATTTTGTAATTTTTTCGAAACAAATATATAAAAAACACAATAAATTAATAATTGAATTTTAAATACAAATTTTTAATTGACTGACTATTGTCGGTTATTCAAGAAGATCATTACACGAAATGAAATGTTAAATTATTCAAGTCAATAATAACTACTCTTAAAAATAATAGAAATGGATATCAATGGTAATGTTTGATATTAAAGCGAATTTTGACAGATCTGATCTTAGATTAATTTGGATGGAAGTTTGTTAAGAAATACCATTAAAATCTGATATTGAAAATAAAACAGAACAGTTTATAAAATGCATTTTTATTTAAAGGCAAAATTCATCTTTGTATGTTTTTGGAAAAATCGGAATATTTAGAATCTCAAGAATTAAGACAAAAATGTTTAATAATTTAAGAATGTTATTAATAAAAACAAAAAAAATTAACAAATTAAAAAATTTTCGAAGAATTTTTAAATAAATCGTTTTTTGTTAATATTATACACATTTTTGTTTTATGATGCGAAAAAATATATGTTAAAAAAAATTGAAGACAAATTTTATATTTGGTGCTTTTTTTTTCTAAACAAAGACTTCCAAGATATAATACAAATTTATTCAAAAAAAATACTTGCCAACTATATCTGTACAATTTTTTTAAAAATGTCATGTTTACTTTTTTTTAATTAGAAACCGTAAAGTTTTTGTTAAAAAATTTTTCACAAATCACAATTACTAAAAAGATACATGCTAAAAAGTAATAAATATAGATGTGCCATTCTGAAATCGATAGAGATGATTCTTCACATTTATGATTTATGAATTAAATCGAATTAATAGTTACGAATAATGGTATTTTTTACGGTATTAATCTATTATTACCATATATGTAATACTTCTATATGGGCAGTTCCTATAAGTGGAAGGTGTTCTGACTAAGTGAAAGAAATAGTGTATCGTTGTCTCTCTCTTTCTAGTACTTCAGTCAGTTTTGCGCATCTTAGAGAATTCCCAAGCATGCGCAGTATAGATAAAGTGTCTCGAACGAGAGAGAAAATAAATATTGTCAGCACCGTAACGTAGAGACGTTCTTTACCATACCAACTTTTCATATAGAAGTATTATATATATGATTATTACGTCGATACATTCCATACCATAGACTTGTATAACAACCTTAAAAAACCGTCGAACAGTTCTAAAGTTTCTCTTGGCTTTTTATGGGTTTTCAACGATAATTGCGAACTAAAAAAAATCAAAAATAACATTTATCTTATGACTGGTCAAGTAGTTTTTGAGATATTGCATGAAATACATCCGTTAAATCAGCCTCTGGGTTGAATTTTTGTTGATATCTCAAAAACTGCTCATCCAATCGTTAAATAGATGCTATATTTGAAATCTATACTACCTTTATTTCGAAATTGAATAGAATTTTTTTTCGAATTGTCGCAATTTTTTTTTAAAAATGAAATATAATGTTCTAAGGTAGTTTTGTTCCGTGGATTTCAAAAATTGATGATAAATTTTTAAAAAGAGGAAAATCTAGGATTACTAAAATCGAATTCGGGCTAAGAAATTTTTTTGATCATATTTTTACACATTGTTTGTGACCGATGAACTCCTAAACTAATGCACCGATTTTAATCAAATATATTTCAAAATGTATGATTTGTTTCAACTTCAAAGATAGGATATGTTTTAGATCCATTTCTTTTTTCAGAACAGAATAAATGTTTCTAATTCTATTCATAAAAATGAAAAAAACCGAAAATTTTACGAGCTCCGTGCAAGAGAACGACCCACTTATTCGAATTTTCGTAAGAGAAAAATTTAATATACCCACCTTAAAATGCTTACAGAACTACGTATAATGATAAAGTTCCACTGTATAAATGTAAAAACATCATAAACAGTGGAAAAAGTAGAAAAGTGACTTCTTAAACAATTTAAAGAAAATTATCTAATGTCATGATTAAATGCACATATTTTATTTTAAAAACTTATGCGAAATATGTCATAAATACAATTATGTATAATTTGATAATTCCATCATGGTTTATAAAATCATACATCAAATATCTAAGATGTTTGTGAAATAATATTACTTACTATTTATTTGTTGTTTTTAATATTTCTTAAGTGTTTTGAAAAATGATCCAATCTCAAAAACGTATCACACAGAGTATATTATTCTCATACCTATATATCTCGTATTTTTTTTAATTAGACACATTCTATTCTACATGTATCGTTTATGCACTTATCTGGGTTGTTACATTCACGCCAAAGGGATAAGCAACAAGCGATACAAGATAAATAAGCATATTCTAATGAACTACATGAAATTTTTTCTTCAGTTCATTGTGGTTCTTTGAATCTCATATCGCACAGGTATGAATTTATTATAAAGACGTTCGTGCAAACCGTCACCAAATTAGCAACCAGTCACATCTCCTCAGAGAATCATTATAACTATCTAATTCATATTGATGATGACTACTTTGTATTCGAAATACGTATTTATAAAATACAAAATAATTTGATCTAGGAAATTGGGGGAATAAATCGAAATTTATTCGAAAAATCCTAGTTCTCATTAATAATTATAAAAAAAAATTGAATTTATTAGTTTGTTATAAAAGTTTTAACTTAGAATTTCAGGAGAGCCACGAAGTCTGAATCAAGATTCCCAAAAATTAGGTAAGTATTTCGAAGAAGTATATTTGTAAATCGACGAAAATTTTTCTGTTTATTTCAACTCATTATTTCGTTTAGTCTACTTTACTATTGCCAGGAGTTTATTATGGATTGTCAATTTGTCTGTATGATATCATACTACTATCAAATACATCATACTGGCTGGCAAATTTTAAACTGCTTAATTAGTTCTGAATGCAGCCATTAATAGAAAAAGTGCCAGTATTCTCTATCTTTTGAATTATTTATACACTGGCGTATAGTATACACGAGTACAAGCATTTAGCATGTGCTTTTTGGTACTATTCTACGAGACTGTAATCAGAAATATATTTAAAATTTGAGAAATTTTAACTGAAGTTGTGGTCAAGAAATGTAATAAAAAATTGTTTTATTATAAATAAAGAAATATGAAAAATGTACCATATTTTATACTGTTTAAAAATAAAATTTGAAGAATTTTTTAAAGATATTTATTGATCTTCAATATCCTTCATTTTAAACAAATCATTATTTCGAAATATATTTTATTATAAATAATTGTCTAAACAAATCAAGACGCATTTAATTTGTTGTTGCTTGATTTATTAAAAATATTATTAAATTACAATTAACACGCATTATAATTAATTTTATAATTTATTCTAAAATAATTAAAATTATTCGCTATTGTATTTATCCTTGAAGAAATTTTAGAATACCATTCATATACTTATATGTATGTAGGGTTGCATATGTTACAGTGATTTATAGTTTTTAATTATTGAAATTATTAAAATATATTTAATAAAAAACATGGGGGATGATCCTGATGATATTCTTAATAAGGTAAGTATAATGTTTTATTATTAATTACAACATCAATTAATAAAATTAGTACTTACTGGTAAAATCATTTGGAAGCAACGTTAAAATTTTTAACTCAGACGAAAAATATATTTTATTTGATCGAAATTATTTTATAAAAATAAAGTTTGACTGCAAGTGAGAAAAACAGAGTGAGAAATTTATAAGAAGTTTATTGAACCACTCAAAATGTCGGATCAGAATATAGGAATTTCGAATCGAATGCAATCACGGCTTCTTGCATTTTTAAAAGTAATGAATTCATTATCAGAAATCTTATTTAAAGGGAATCTATACAAAATACGGGAAACACATATAGAAAAATTATTGTTATTTAATAATTTTTAAATATAAGTTTTCGAGTAAGCTGGTGAATGCGTGATGAGAGCTTTACGAAAAGTGTGATCGTGTTAGGCGAATGGGAAAGTTGAGAGGGAGATATAAGTTAATGAAGATAGAAATATAGAGAGTATAGATATAAGTTATGAGTTGAGATGGAGATATAAGGTAGTGAAGATAGAAAGAGAGAGAGTAAGATATAAGCTGTGAGTTGTGGGGAAGATATAAGTGAGTCAAGATAGAACGAGAGAGAGTACAAACATATCATACATGTAAATGGAGCTAAAGAAGTTTTACTTCAGCATACTTGTATTTTTTTTAGAGAATCTCGATCATAGCAAAACGAGAATGCTTTCGACTAATCCAAATTTTAAACCACATTACACGTTTAAAAAGTATATTGCTAATATATCTTTAATAAATATAACTAAATCAGAATTCAAACTTTCTACCTAACATGTAATGATTAGTCTAATAACATCATCATATATTAAAATATAAAATTTTGCACTAAACCTCTAGTATTTTTTGGGGGGACAAAAATTTATGATATTGCAAGATAAATTTTCTACACATTTGAAAAAAATTTGGAGTTTCTTGCCAAATTTCACTTTGCTTAAAATATTCCGAATAATTTTGGATTTTTTAGCTTACTTTATTTACAGAAACGTCGTGCCGATTTTGAACGAAAAGCACGCCGCGGTGAATTAGATCCACGACTCGAATATACCTTTCAATTTTTAATTGGATCAACTGGTCTACCAAGAAACGACATTATGGATTTTGTATTTAATGGGAATATGTTGGATCCAATTAATGAACTGTTCATGTCAAATAAACGAAGACGTTTAATGTGGTTCTATCAGGAAGTGCCGGAAGAAGAGGTTGAACAACAACCAGAGGATGAAATGGTAGAAGAAAATGCTGATGCACAAGCGGGTCCATCAAATACAGAACCTGTACCATCAACGTCAACTGCACCACCACCGACAGATGGAGATCCAGCCGGAGGTCCAGGTCCACCTGCAGACGAAGAACCTGAAAAATCAACAAAAAAATTATTCTTAACCGATGGCCGTGAGATGGCTTTAACTGGCCTTTGTTTGTATATATTTCGTATTAACACGATAAAACAATTACCGAGCGAAGAGGGCTTCCAAAAAGATTTATACTGTGGTGTTTTGAATGGTGAGAAAATTGGTATAGTGACATCGGTTGAACGTGTTATGGAATATGTATTTATGCGTGCGTTAGCGTATCCATCCTTGGATGTGGAAGATGATGATGGCGCATTTCCAATTATTAAAAGTCAATTGCTACCAGTATTGCGTTCCTTTTGTAGTGCATTAAGAGGTATTACCTTTAGTGTGAAAGGGAATATAAATTTTAAGGTTAATTTATTTGTGTATACAAAATTGGTAGTACAAAAGAAAAAGTACAAAAGAAAAAGCATCTACGCGAATTCCTTTGGTTTTATTCATATATTTTATAACACAGGAAAACATGTGTTTTTTAGCTTATTTTGCATAAATTATCGTTATTTATCTTAAAATTTTGGCGATAAATCTGAAAATATCTTCCTTATCAAAATAATTATATAAATCCATTTCACATTGGTTGGGTTACTGATAACAGATCAAATTAGAATCAGAATGATCTGCTAACTGTGTGGCGGCATTTAAAAGCTAGTCGGATGTTGTCGATACTGTTATCGAGTTGATATTCGAAGAGTTTATCAGCTGAGTATCAATATTTTGAAAGATTAAAAGTAAGGTGGGTCTGGTGATATGACCAGAAATATTCCTCCATCTAATTTCGGAATACAGAGGGTAGATCTTATCATGAAGCTTTGTAATCCAAGTATCGGGCATTTGGAGTCGAATATTCAGTCTAAAAAGAGATTCAGGCGAGTATTAAATCGTTATTGAACGATCTGCCTGTCAATATTGTTACATTTAGATGAACTAATAATCAAGTGGAGATTGATATTGTCATAGAGTTGATATCAGAAGGGTCTACTAGTCAAGCCTTCGCCAATTGGACGGATTATCACAAGGTTCTACCCTAAGATTGTGGGTTATAAAGTCTCGCGAGGGAGGTTAAGGTATTGTCATTCGACATACCATGAGGAAGAGAGCAAATGTACCTTCTTCCTGAAGGCTTGGGGTCTACAGTTCTTTGGCTTAAATACAATTATTTATTTTTTCAGTTTGTGAAGTCGGCTGCCAGGATGAGAATGGTTTAGAAATCGACGAAATAGTTCTAGCGCATTTAGATGGTGATCAATTACGTGAAGCCGCATTCACACCACATATAATACGACGTTTAGAAAAGCGTGTAGTCCGTTGGTCCAAACAAGTATCAGATTTATTACTTGAAAGTGATCAATTACGCCATGAATTCAATACATCCGGTCCACAGGATGAACTTGAATATTGGAAAAAGCGTGCGGCACAATTCACACAGCTCTGTAAACAATTACAACATGTAGAGATACAACGTAGTTTGCTATGTTTACACGTTGCAGATTCTCGTGCCTTTAAATTTTGGAAAAATTCAATCGATAAGAAAATCACAATATGTTATAATGAAGCAAAAGATAATGCAAAATATATTGAAGCTATGGAGAAATGTGTTCATACTTTATATTTGGATGAACCTGTAATATAAGAACATCGATGTTTGTAATAAGTCTAGATTGCCTATTTATTAGTATGCGACGAAATCGTTTTGTTATTAAGCTTTGTTGGAGCTTATTGTATGAGTTATACTTGCTCCAACTTTCGAATGCTCTGTTCGATTTTGATGAAACACTTTTGGAGAATACTATGAAAATACTCACGAAGGAAAATAAGAAGACCAATAATTTGTCTGTTGCATTCACATCCCTTTTGGAAAAAAATCTAAAAATACCACCTTTTTTCTATTCGAGCTAGGGGAAAACTTTTTTCTATACAAGTTATAGCACAACCCGATGTGGTATTGATCTAAAGTTGCCCTTTCTTGTACTTTTACGAAAAAATTATTGTTAACTTCTAAATATAATGGAATCTTAAATTACCACTACTTTATTGCTATCTAGACTTATTAATTACATCTGTGTGTAGACTATAATTTAATTTGATTGTAAATTAATATTTAATTCTACTAATTTACAGAATAAAATGCAAGAATCAATTTTAGCAATGATACAAACTGTACGACTCATATATAATGTATCACAGTTTTATAATACTTCAGAACGAATATCATCATTGATGATAAAAGTTAGTAAATAAGATTTATGGACTGCTTTCTAGAGATGGATTTTGTTTTTAAGTAAAGCTTTGTTAGACACGCTTGACTTGGGGAGTAAACTGAGAGGAAGATATAAATTAGTGATGATAGAAAGAAAGAGAATATAAACATAAAAATAGTTGAGAGGGAGATATAAGTTAGTGAGAATAGAAAGAGAGAGAGTATAAACATACATATATACATGGAGCTAAAGAAGTTTTACTTCAATCGTGTGATCTAAAGCACACTCGTATTTTTTTTAATTAAAGTTTCTTGCACATAGTTAAGATGAGGAAATATGCGTATGCGTCTAATAATGGGATTTAGTTATGTAATTTCTTTGAGATGTTAAATTCGGTGGAAAAAAATACTGAGAGCGAATTTAGTGTTATTAATAACAAAATATAGAAATAATTACGGTTTTTTTGTCTCAGAGTTATGGTGATAGACCAAAATTTAGTCTTATTTTAACACATCCAGTTTTATTTTATGTAGTCTTCGTGCAAGGCTAGTGCAAGGGGTTTAATAAAATAATTAAAATTAATTTTGCCTAAATCTTCAAAGAAGGTGAATACAAAATTTATTTTATATTATAGATAACAAATCAAATGATTGATACCTGTAGACAATATATAACATCCTGTGGAAAATATACAATTTGGAATCAAGATCAGGATGAAGTCATCGATAAAATGTTTCAATGTATTGATTTGAATGATGTAAGTTTCGACAATAATTTTGTTTAGGGTAAACGATCACGGAACCCAAAGAAAATAAGATAAGATAATAAGAGGGGAACCACTGATATGTTCCTTGCATATAGGCCTTTTGGTTCTCTGTACCCTACTTGAAACACACCATCATCTGAAGACTAGGATGCTTTTTGGCTCAATATTACTAGACCAGCTAGAGAACATTTCATGACTTAGTGTCTACCTTGGCAAGGTGTTGTTATAAGCAATAACTACAAATTAGAAAGTTCATAGTTTCTCTGCTGAGAATATTGCTAGATGTATAGGGAACAAAGCTTCGGATCCAAACATTGTATATCTGAGAATCAATAACTCTCAAAAGGTGTGGTTGTCGTATGCCCTTTGCAAAAAATCAGTAATCAAGGTATTGACTCCAGAGAGCAATCACATCCTTAAAACTCTTCGTTCAATTTCATCAATATCTCGTTCCTCTTTATACCAAAGAATCTGGATACTCAGGTTTGGAATTCCTTTCAATGACTAGTTATGAAGCATGTGTTTAATATTTATCAGAAACTAGAGACTTGTAAAAAACATGGTCTGCAACACTTTATTTTGAAATACTTTTGCCTTTCTTCCACTCTACTTTTGATTGTTTCAGAAACACAACTTTATGGTATAAGACATTAAGATAAGACATAGTAAGTACTCGACGCTGCCCAGCTAATTGGGGACCGCCAAGCTTTCAGCATTCTCCGTACATACAATCTTTTAATTTTTTACACTCTAGAGATGTAGAAGAGCCTAATTTCGTTCCCACAAAATTATTGTAAAGAATCTCTTTTTGGTCCGAATACCATGTGTAGTAATAATAATAAAATTATCAGAGGGGAACCGTAGCTGCGTCCAATGGACCTAGAACTATTAGTCCTCTGTACTCCCTCTTTAGAGTTTTCCATGATCTGGAAGCAAGGAGTAGAGTGGGTATAATTTCCATGTAAAATAAAAAACCTTTTCTAGCAACGGTGGTCGTATACATAATTCTGCTATTCTGAAAGAATCATAAAATCCTGAAACTGATAAATTCTTTAGGTCTATCGACGGACATATCACATTGTTAAAAATCAACCATTTATACGTGGAGCAAAGCCATTATATTTCTCCGAAAATTATGTATTTGGAAAATTTGATCAATTTTCTCATCGTCTATCAAAAATTATTGCAACATATAAATTTATTGACGATTATACACAACTATTTGGACGGCGTGTTTCTGGTCTAATGCTATGGGAAAACTTGGAAAATGCCATAGAATTCTTTGAGGCTACTAAAAAATTTATACAAACCAAACAGTATGATTACTTGTATCAGCGAAATTTTCAATTCGATAAAGATTTTACAACGTTTCGAAAACGTATTAATGAATTACGAGATCAAGTTTGTACGGTTGTCGAAGGCAATTATATTATGGTTTGGAATACACCACAGGGTTTGGAATTTTTACCACGTTTCGAACGTGTTAAGCAGAAAGTTCCATCAATTAATATGGACGATAAATATGATTGTGTTTTAAGGTGGGTTCAAAAAATAGAAGCTTTATAATTTAAAAAAAATATTAATCTTTGTATTTGTATCATGGCTCGATTACGATATCCGTGGTGCCTCGATTTTTTTATGAATTTTGGTAAAACAAGCCAAAATAAGACGAAAAAGAAAATACCAATTTTCGAGTTATCCATAGGTAGTTTAATCACAGATTGAACGTAGGGGCCAAAAACCAAACCGACCCGTGCAAACTACACCCCACAAATCCATGGGTAGTTTAGTCACAGGTTAAACATAGGTGCCAAAAACCAACCCGACCTGTGAAAACTAGACCCCAGAAATTCATGGGTTTATAACAGTCGAAAATAGCGTACATGTATTTTTAATAGTTGTATTAAATATACAAGTACTGATTTCTTTTAAATGAATTAAATTTCGGTTATTTATGCTAGAATTGTGTTTAAATTAAAGTCAATTAACAAAAAATAATAATTAAATCTTGTGAAATGTTTTAAATTTTGCGATTTATGCAACATGAACACGATAATTTCTAAAAAAAGTGTCGATAACTCGAAAAATAGGCGAATGCGTCTTATTTTATAAAATTAATCGTCAAGTCGAGGCGCCACGGATATCGTCATCCCTTCGAAAAAAATAAAATAACCAGAAGTCTTTTTGAGACTTGTCACTTAGATAATTCAAAAATTCTTAGACTAAACATAACTTCAGCATTAAAATTTTGTGAAAATAATTTTTTTAATACTTAATATTTGAATTTTGATACAGATACTGCGATTATCAAACGGAACGTGCTCTACAAGTCTTCCAAAGACAACGCGATAATCCTCCAGTAGCCAGAAATTTTACACTAATTGCAAATCGTATTCGATGGTCTCGCACCCTCCGGTTCCATATCAAAGAGTTTATGGATGGTGTTAAAGCACATTCAGTTCTAAGCACAAAACCTGTCATCAGTGATATGATAAAACGTTATGATGCTGTGACTGACATGCTAAAATCATACGAAAATGAAATGTTATCGATTTGGATGGATCAAAATATCTGCCAAGCGGATATTTGGTTAACACAGCCATTATTAAAATTAGATAAAGAAGCTGCTGGTGGATGTATTCGAGTAAATTATTGTATAGGAATTTCGTTACTTATACGTGAAGCAGATTGTTTGGCCAAGTTGGATTTGCCATTGCCAATTGTGGCACGCACATTGTTAGCAAGGCGAGCTCATTTTACAAGGATTAATGATAATTTGCATGTAATAATGACATTTAGTTTTGTACAGGGTTCTATTTAAAAATGTGGGGAATGTAAAGGTGAACAAAAAATCACAGTTAGAGCAGGAGGTGTAAAATATATTGGTTTTTAAATTCATACATAACGTTTAATAATTGGCTGATTAATCGTTATCTTCGTTTAAAATTATCAATCTGGTATTAAGATTGGAATTTTACTACCTTTTGATTTGCTAATATGCGTTTAATTCGACACGAGAGCGGTCACTCTATCGTTTAATAATAAGCTCACGTTTTTGTTTTATATTATCATTAATATGGGTGTTAATCTAGCGTTAAAAATCATGGATTTTGCGTTTAACAGACGGTTTATAAATATTAATTTATTTGATTATTACATTTATTTGACTATAATACTGAATTTTGTGCAATAACGAATTTAGATTTGAAGATGCCCTAGACTCGAGACGACAGTCGCATGTCAGCCAGGACGGATACATTGACCGAGCTGTTAAGTTTTTTGACAAAGAAATTCTACCCTCAATGTTTCGATAGTAACAGCGCAATACAATAAACTTTAAAATTTGGTCTTACAGTTTACAGAAAACCTAATCGATTTTTAATTTTAGTCATCTTAAAAATTTTGGCGCCCCTCAAAAAGCCTAAATCTGCTACAGATTTTCTGTGCATTCTTCTTGTTGGAATAAAAACAATTGAAAACAAACTATTATTAGAAGACGCTAGTGTCATGAACTACATTTATTTCATTAAACGCTGAATATACATTCTAAGGCTTCCCAGGCTTCGAGAATTTTAGGCTTATTAACCTCGGTAAATTTAACGAATTTAAGCAATTTTTGCTGTTGACATACTATCATTTTTGCCCCATTTTTATATAAAACCCCTGTACAATATTTTCGATTTGAAATTTTATTCACAAAAAATTTTGTAGCATATGATTGATAGATTTATGACGATTATACAATCCGTAAAATTAGAAGTACGTCCATTATTTTTACCACACTTACTGCGTTTGTCTTCGATGTTAACACCCGGATTCCAAACATTAAACTGGGCTGGCAAACAATGGGAGCCATTTGTTCAGAAAATTTTTGAAACTATCAATCAATTTGAAATATTGGTAAGTAGAAAATATTGACTATAACATTCAGTACAATATTGAGGCAATTGATCATTAGTATCGGGTGCCGGCTATCCTTACCGATGGTTTTCCATACCTTTCCCTGCCCTCAATACCCCCCCCCCTATTTTTGACTTATTCTGTAAAATTAAATATTATTTTAAAAAACAGAATGAATAAGGAATTGAATTGAATTTAACAAAAATTATTGCAGATGATTCGTGTCCACGATATTTACTCAAACAGAATTCTTGAAGTATTAGCTTCAATGCAAACAGTCATAACACATGCACTCCCCGAAAACGGAGAGCAGTGGACCATCGAACAGTTTATGGAAAAATCGGAGCAAGTTAGTCATGCATCAGCCACGATTTTACATAATAAAAGTTTATTAATTGAAGATGCCGTCGAAGAAATTTTGTATTTAGTTAAAGACGCAATGAAATATTTCCAAAATGATGAACCCTCCAAAATCGATTCATTATTGCAAGAAGATACTGAAAATTCTGATATAGATAGTGAAAACTTAGATTGGACTCAAGTTGATGATTGTTTCGAGCAACCCCATATACTACTTCCGGGTGGTACAGGACCACCGAAAGCTATTCGAGATTTAGTACAATGTGCACCAAATGAGATGCGTCGTTTTTATACGCGTAAAGTGGTTGATGCAATAATTAAAGTTACCAAGCATTCTTTGGAAATGTTACGTACGAAATTTTTAACACCTGAATTGGCAAGAAAAGAAGCGGAAAATGCTGGAGAAGGGGAAAAAGAAAAAGCATCATTAGCGGAATTGGTTTTACGTATTAAGAAGAAAGATACGAATCAATTTAATGAACCGTTATTTATTGTTCAAGCGATTTTAAGTATACCAAATATTTGTTTGAAACCAAAATTGGAAGAAGTGCAGGAAGCGTTAGTGATTGGCGCAAATCATATTACGGGAGTTGCACGTGGTGTGGGTCAATGGACTGGACCTAAAATTAAACAGGTATGTTGTTCGGATTCAAAATTTTTCTACGTCTTTGCTATATTGTTATACCCTGCATTTCCTCGAAGAAAATGTCCTAAATTTGAGCATTTCATAGTCAATATAATGCCTATTGACGGATTTTCTTGAGACTGGGAAAAATTTTTCATCCTTTAAATTTTGGGTCGCGATAATTTCTTTGTAACTATTGTAGTAATTTCTAAAAGATAACTCCCTTTTGGTTAAAACTTGTTTTTTGGTTTAACCAGGCCAGCAGAAAAGTGAGTACCGCGCATCATCGCCAATCAATCTTCTCAGTTGTTCAACAAGAAATATTACATCAAAGAGAGGTTCGTGAATTTCGTAAGAAATTTTATCGTATGATTGACGATAGACGACCAGAGTTTCCACTTCAACAGCGAAATTTTTATACACAAATTATGGAAAATAAGGAATTATTGAAGTCTATTGCTTCAATTGCAGTATCTACAGATAACATCAAAAAGGTATCTGGGTTTCAGGAAAAAATGAATTTTCTATCATCTAAAACGGATCTCAAAATGGAATTAACTTTGAACTTCATTTGATTTTAGGAAGTGAATGATTATATGAATTGTTTTAAACCATTTACATTTTTATGGCGTAACGAAAAGACTAAACGTGAAATGTTGGCAGCAACTTTGAGTGATTTTGATCGTTGGCTTCGTCGACATAGTGAACTTGAAGAACGGTTAGAAAAAGAATCACTTACAAAATCATTTTATAATTGTTTAAAAATTTCTATCGAACAATTAAAGAGTTCATTATTAATTGAAATTAAAAGATCTACACAAAGGTTTGTTATTCAGATTAGATAAATACTATTAATATATTACGGATTTAATCTTAGTGTTGCCCTTGGGAACTCTGTAAAACACCGACCCACTTCCGAAATGTTCATGGAGAAAATTTCTTTTTTCATTCTACCAATTTTACAACCACTAAAAATTTGCCGCCCTGGGCACAAGACTCGACTTCTCCAATTATAAATCCAGGGCTGGAGACAGGCATCGAGAGGTTGATACCAATTCTTATACACTATATTTGAGATACCGAATTTTTAGGATTGGTTTAGTTATGAAGAAAAAATATCATCGGGAAATGGATTATCTATATGCGGTAATGAGCGAATTGGAACGAAATTTAATGCGACAGCCCAAAGATTTGGATGAAACACGTTTGGTTTTGCTTGCTATTGGTAAAATACGACAGCAAGAAGTTGATATGGAATTACGTATTGATCCAATTGAGGTAATTTAATTGCAGTTAAATCTTTGTATACTCCAGTATTATTTTTGTACTGTTTACGGTTACTAATTTCGGTCAAGCAAGCAAAAAATTTCCAAAATCAATTTTGACTATAAATTATCTGTAAAAAGAATTTATGATTTTTTAGGAAGCATTCGAAATATTAATCAAACATGAAATTGAAATTGAACCAGAGCTATTAGAACAAATCAATAGTTTACGCCCGTCATGGCATGAATTAGCAGAGAGAGCAATATCCATTCACTTCAGATTACTTCTGGACCAACCGGATTTGCAACAAGAATTAAAAGAGAATATGGAAGTTTTTGTTGTTGATAAAGATAAATTCTGTTTTGATTATGAAACAACTGGACCAATGATACCTGGTTTATCACCAAGGGAGGCATCAAATCGGTTACAACTATTTCAAGTAAGTACAAAATTTTAACTATTTTTTTAATTGGATTTTAATTTCGGGTGCATTTGAATCATTGTGGCATAAAGCTACCGGATATCACTAAGATTTCAGGTGTACCTTTTGCAAGCTGAAATTTACTCCAGAATGAAATCATCTTAAGGAAGACAAAAAGAGATGGGGGAAGGAATGTATTTATGGTATTACAAGACAAGTATGGTCAGAGGAAAATAAAAAACCGGAAATAGTATCTTTTTTCCAAGGGTCTCTATTATTACAGCGGTTATTACAGCATACTCGATGGGGGCAGAGCATTTGGAATTAGTAGTAAAAATTACAGCCTGATGTTAGTGCTCAGTTCTTTGTCATTGTCTGGCTGTTGTGATGGGAAGAATGGCACTCTTTGGGTCAGCCAGACATACAAGGGCTATTTTCAATCCCTTCTGCTAACAAATTTTTTTATTATCAATAGGAGGACCAGAACTATTTTCTACCATAGCTATGAAACGAGGCAGCCTGTATACTTGCCAACCAAATTCTTCGCGAAACAAATTTTATATTGATTTTGTTGTAGAATCGTTTCGATGTTTTATGGCGTACAATGCAAACATATCAGCGCGGCGAAGATTTATTTGGTGTAAAAATCACAGAATACGCTGATCTACAGGAAATACGTAAAGAATTGAATTTATTACAAAAATTATATAAATTATACAATGATGTTATCGACAGTACAAATAGCTATTATGAGATATCATGGTGTCTGATTAGTATTGAGAAAATTAACGATGAACTAATGGATTTTCAAACACGTTGTCGTAAATTACCAAAAGCGCTAAAAGAATGGCCCGCATTCTTTGCGCTGAAGAAAACTGTGGATGATTTTAATGATATGTGTCCATTATTAGAGTTAATGTCCAATAAAGCGATGAAACCACGCCATTGGGATCGTATTATGGAGGTGTGCAAACGGCAATTTGACTTAGAGAATGTTGAGTTTCGTTTGAAGCATCTATTAGAAGCACCGTTATTTACACCGAAGAATAAGGAAGCCATTGAAGTAAGTGAAATGGAGTTAAAGCAGTATAAAAATTTATTTTGGGAATCGTGTCCTAATGATTTATTACAAAGACGTTTTATTTGAAGTTCCCAAACTAAAGGAAAAAGGAAACAAGTCAACTCAATTTTGATTTTTAAATTTACAGGATATTTGTATAGGTGCTCAAAAGGAGAAAGATATTGAGGGAAAATTACGACAAGTGACGTTAGAATGGAATAATCAAGAGTTACAATGTTTGAACTTTAATAATCGCGGTGAATTACTGTTGCGTGGTGACACAACCGCTGACAGTATAAGTTTGTTGGATGATTGTTTGATGATTTTGAGTGCATTAGTCTCAAATCGTTATAATCCACCATTTATAAAACAAATTAATTATTGGGTTAATGCATTAACTACCACAAATGAGATTTTGGAACGTTGGTTACTTGTACAAAATATGTGGGTAGGTCAAATTAAAACCTTTTTATATTATTGGTATTTTTAAGTATATGATTTAAAGTTACTGCAGAAGATGGTTGTAAAACCGATCGATAAAGCATAATTTTAATTAATTTTTATTATTTTACGGTCCTTAAAGGAATATATTTTTACAATAATAAATTTTTAATAATTAAAATTTTGATTAAAACAGGTATATTTAGAAGCAGTTTTTGTTGGTGGCGATATTTCAAAACAATTACCTGATGAGGCAAAACGTTTTGCAAAAATTGATAAAGCATGGCAAAAAATTATGCAACGTGCTCATGAAACACCAAATGTTATATCATGCTGTGTTGGCGATGAATCATTAAAAACATTGTTGCCACATTTATATGGGCAACTAGAACTGTGTCAGAAATCATTAAGTGGATATTTGGAAATGAAACGAACAACATTTCCCCGTTTCTTTTTTGTTTCAGATCCAGCTTTATTGGAAATTCTTGGTAAGTATATTTCATTAGGTTAACTCCTGAGGAAGCCGAACGTATACGCACACATTTTTTTTTTTTTTGATTAGGTCAAGCATCGGATCCTCACACCATAGACAACCATTTGCTATCAATATTCGATAACATGCGACGAGTCAAATTTCACGAAAAAGAATATAACAAAATGGTGGCATTCATGTCCAGCGAAGGTGAAACAATACCGTTAGAACGGTCTGTACGAGCTGAAGGTAGCGTGGAATCATGGTTATTTGCTCTATTAGTTGCCGCTCAACAATCGTTGCATGCAATTATTCGTACCGCATACACAATGATTCTTGATCCAAATTTTAATCTATTACTATTCTTGGATAAAATGCCAGCCCAGATTGGATTATTGGGCATACAAATGATTTGGACACGAGATGGTGAAGCGGCATTATCGAAAGCACGTAATGATCCAATAATTATGGGCGAAAATAATAATAAATGTTTGAAAATGTTGAATACGTTGATTGATCAAACTACACGTGATTTGACGAAAATTGAGCGTACCAAATTTGAAACGTTAATAACCATTCATGTACATCAAAGGGATATATTTGATATTTTGGTAATTTATCTTTTTATACTGATTATATCGGACATATTGGGTATATTAAATTTAGTCTTAAGTTTTAAAATATTGAAGGCAGCAAAATATTGGTACAGGAATTCGTCCGTCGATCCGTCTGCACGATAACTGAAAGAAACGAAACGAGATTTCGTGCTTATAATTTTTTTAGACATATTCTAAATACTTCCTTCTTCAACTTTCAAAAAATCAGTTTTGGGTATTATTTACGCCAAAAATTTTTCAAGACACGTTTTCTTTCCTTCTTGATAAATTTCGAATAAAAATTTGACTGGACTCCTTGGCTATCTATCAACTCCCCTGTAGCTGCAGGAGTATAATATAAGTCGTGGAAAATTTATTAATTGTTAAAATAATTGCAGTGTCGGATGAATATTCGATCGGCCAACGATTTTGAATGGTTAAAACAAAGTCGTTTCTACTTTAAGGAAGATATTGATAAAACTTGGGTTTGCATAACAGATGTCACTTTCGTCTATCAAAACGAATATTTAGGATGCACAGATCGTTTGGTAATTACCCCCTTAACTGATCGATGCTACATAACGTTAGCTCAAGCCTTGGATATGAGTATGGGTGGAGCACCTTGTGGACCTGCTGGAACGGGTAAAACTGAAACAGTTAAAGATATGGGCAAAACATTAGCAAAATATGTTGTGGTATTCAATTGTTCTGATCAAATGGATTATCGTGGTTTGGGCAGAATTTATAAGGGATTAGTTCAATCTGGTGCCTGGGGATGTTTTGATGAATTTAATCGTATCGAATTACCCGTTTTATCTGTGGCCGCTCAGCAAGTTGCTGTTGTTTTGGCTGCAAAGAAAGAAAAACGTGCGAAATTCCAATTCACTGATGGCGATGTCATTGATATGTGTCCAGAATTTGGTATTTTTATTACAATGAATCCTGGTTATGCGGGTCGAAAAGAACTGCCAGAGAATTTAAAAATACAATTTCGTATAGTTGCAATGATGGTACCGGATCGACAATTAATTATCCGTGTCAAAATGGCGAGTTGTGGATTTTTGGAGAATATTACATTGGCTAGAAAATTTTTTACCTTGTATAAGTTATGCGAAGAGCAATTATCCAAACAGGTGCATTATGATTTTGGGCTGCGTAATATTTTGAGTGTGTTGCGATCACTGGGGGCAGTGAAACGTGTTAATTTTAAGGATACGGAAAGTGTAATTGTTATGCGAGTATTACGAGATATGAATTTATCCAAATTAATTGATGAAGATGAACCGCTATTTATGTCCATGATTGCCGATTTATTTCCAAATCAAACCGTTGATAAAACAGCATATCCACAATTAGAAGAAACTGTTCATGAAGAAACCGATGAAGCGGGAATAATCTATCATCCACCATGGATACTGAAAATCATTCAATTATACGAAGCTCAATGTGTACGACATGGAATTATGACATTGGGTCCGTCTGGTGCTGGGAAAACAACTTGTATACAAATATTAATGCGTGCATTAACAAAAATTGGTGATTCGCATCGTGAAATGCGTATGAATCCAAAAGCAATTACGGCTGCTCAAATGTTTGGTCGATTAGATGTAGCGACCAATGATTGGAATGATGGTATCTTTTCTGCTTTGTGGCGAAAAACTATGAAATTAAGAAATGGTGTGTGGTATTTTATATTTTCTTGTACAAAAAACGTATAGCAAATTTTCTCAATATTATTTTTTACCCATTTAGATGAACACGTATGGCTGGTATTAGATGGTCCTGTTGATAGTATATGGATCGAAAATTTGAATTCAGTACTGGACGATAATAAAACACTGACATTAGCGAACGGTGATCGTTTACTTATGTCGCCAACCGTAAAAATAATCTTTGAACCCGAAAACATTGATAATGCATCACCAGCAACTGTTTCACGTAATGGTATGGTTTATATGAGCTCCAGTGGTTTGGATTGGGAACCTGTCATTGAGGCATGGCTAAAAACACGTTCACAAATTGCCATTATTCTATCACCGTGCACAACAAAATTACAAAAAGAATATGAGAAGGAACAAGCTGCAGCAAATCCTGGTGAACCGATTCCACCAACAGAAATTCAATTTGAATCCGATGTTTTTCGTATGTTATTTGGTCGATCGTTTGCGAAATTATATGCATTTACGTTAGAAACTTTAACGATGTCGATAAATGTATTGCAATGTAATATTACCATGCAAATTACTAATATAATAGATGGTAAGTTTTCTCGCAAAATTTTGCACATTTTCGTGAACATGCTTTTTTTGGGAATATTTTGAGCCTTCACTTTTCTATCTATTTTTAACAACAAAAAGAACGTTGGGGACTTATTTTGAAGTAGAAACAGCTGTAGCTCACATTGAGCTTCAGTATATTAACAAAAACATTTAGCTCCAAGGATGTTTTGAGCTTCATACATCGATATAAAAAGTGAAAATTGGCTTTATTTGGTGGTAAAAGAAAAAAATAAAAACAATTAGTGGCCATTGTATCATTATAAAGTATGTATGCCACTATTTATCTTTTATAGATGGTACGTAGCAACCATAAAAAAGTGGCTTATCATTACAGAAAATGAAACCAGTTTTGCAAATAGCATATTTTTATAATACATTATTATTTCTGTTTAGGCATTATAGCTTTACATCTAATTCCACCAGTAATTGATGCACCCGTTTCAAATTCACCACGTGATCTTGACGATGACGTTGAGGAAGAAGAAGAAACTACA
This sequence comes from Chrysopa pallens, assembly GCA_020423425.1. NCBI lineage: Eukaryota > Metazoa > Arthropoda > Insecta > Neuroptera > Chrysopidae > Chrysopa > Chrysopa pallens. The sequence goes on from CM035593.1 coordinate 84,939,595, forward strand.
CGTGTATTGACATCGAAACATTTACAAAAGATTTATATGTTTGCGTTGACCTGGAGTATGGGAGCATTATTAGAGACAAGTGATCGTTTTAAATTCGATCAATATTTACGTGACAATTTATCATATTTGGACATACCACCAGCTCAACTTGAAAGTGATCCTCAGGCTGTAAGTATTTGTGAAAATTTGTGCTGTAGTTTTTCAGGATTCTGGATGTAGAATTATTTTTGTTTTTTGAAACTATTTCCCTCAGTTTAAGAAGCCATAATGAAGTAGTTAAAAAATTCTTCTTGGGTCTTTTATTTGATCTTAATTGCGAAAAAGAAAACCTTAATAAAAAATTAGGCGCAAATAAATCTATACTCTAAATAAAATTAAAGCTAATTATTTTTTCTATAGACTAGGACAAGGCCATTCCGTCATCACTGCCTATCCAAGGCTACTGTTCTAAAATTTCTGTCATCTAATACCCAAAGATATTTTTCTACGTTAGCGAGAAATTTGATGACTGGACAACCTCTTTTTCTGGGACCACTAAATTTTCCAAAATTATTCTTGTAGAATTGGCGTCTTTTAGTATGTGCAAGTGTCCAAGTAAGCTTAAAAGATAGGCTTTAATAATTTGGGTTCTTAAAATTGGACTAATTAGTATCTCTATGATCGACAGTTTTCGGTTTAAATCCATAGCAATTAAAATTCCTCAAATCATTCTTAATTTTCAGAAAACGGTTTATGATTACTTTGTCAACTACGATGGTGAATGGGAACCATGGTCCACATTAGTACCGGCATATTCATATCCAGAAGTTGGATCACCAGAATTTTCCACAATATTTGTACCAATTACCGATAATGTACGAATTGATTATCTTATGGATATTGTAACAAGTGAGCCGGTATCAAGGCGTGTTTTACTTGTGGGTGAACAAGGTTCAGCAAAAACGGTTATGATGAAACGATTTATGAAAAAACAAAATACGGAAATATTTTTATATCGTTCATTTAGTTTTTCTTCGGCAACGAGTCCATATCAATTTCAAAAAATCATTGAAGGTTTTGTGGAAAAACGGATTGGCATGACATTTGGACCACCGAATGGTAAAAAAATGATTATTTTTGTGGATGATATTAATTTGCCAGAAATTAATGAGTGGGGTGATCAGGTAAGTTAACTATCAAAATCATGGTGGAAGTTTTTATGTTTTTAGGAGTCCATCCACAATTTAATAGGCGCTATGGTACCCTAAATCGAAATTTTCACATGACTTGATCGTATTAACATTAATTGTTTTCCGTTATGTTTAAATGTATGCATATGTAGGGTAGATAAACGATTTAGCCTGTTAGTTTTTATCTAAAATCAAAATGTCTTATATTTTACAGATAACAAATGAACTCGTACGTCAAACTATGGACATGAAAGGATTTTATAGCTTAGAAAAACCTGGTGATTTTACCACTGTGATTGATATTAAATTTATGGCAGCAATGTGCCACCCGGGTGGTGCCCGTAATGATATTCCACAACGATTAAAACGCCAATTTACAATATTCAATTGTCCATTACCCAGTATCGATACTTTGGACAAAGTATTCGGCTTACTTGGTGAAGGCTATTACAATGCAAAACGTGGATTTAAAGAAGTTGTACGAAATTTAATGAAAAAGATGATAATATTGACACGATTAATGTGGCAACAAACTCGAGCGAATTTATTGCCAACCCCGGCGAAATTTCATTATATATTTTCGTTACGAGATTTATCACGTTTATGGCAAGGATTGGTGGGAACACTATCCAATGTTATTGATTCTGAAGAATGTTTATTACTTTTATGGAAACATGAATGTATGCGTGTATTCGCCGATCGTTTTACGACTGTAGCCGATCGAGATTGGTATGTGGAGAATCTGGCAACATTAGTAGAAACAGAACTTGGACCTAGTTATAAAAAATTTATAACGAAAAGAGATCCTGTGTTTGTGGATTTTATGCGGGATGCACCAGAACCAACTGGGGAGGAAACGGAAGGTGATGATGCTGAATTGCCTAAAGTATATGAACCGGTTGATGATTTAGAAGTGTTACGTGAACGATTGGATATGTTTTTGGAGGCTTTCAATGACATGGTGCGTGGGGCTGGCATGGATTTAGTATTTTTCCCCGATGCAATGTTACATATTACTAGGATTTCCAGAGTCATTGGACAACCACGCGGGAATATGATGTTAGTTGGAGTTGGTGGATCTGGAAAGCAATCTCTAACAAAATTGGCAGCGTTTATAGCTGGGTAAGTACTTCTAGATTCTCAAAATCTTTAAGATTCTTCGAAATATTTAGAAAATAAAACTGTTCTAATGTTTTCTTCTAGATACAAACCATTTCAAATAGCTTTAACACGTTCGTATAACATTTCGAACTTTCTAGAAGATTTGAAAATATTATATCGATTATGTGGTGCTTCGTGCAAAGGAACAGCATTTATATTCACCGATTTGGATGTAAAAGAAGAAGGTTTCCTCGAATATTTAAATAATATTCTATCCGGTGGCGTCATCTCAAATTTATACAATCGTGACGAAGTACAAGAAATTATGGATGAATTAATACCAGTCATGCGTCGTGAGAATCCAAAACGTGTTTTCAATACGGAAACCATTATGGAATACTTTCAAAATAAAACATGCATTAATTTACATGCATGCTTTTGTTTTTCACCAGTTGGTGAAAAATTCCGTAACCGAGCATTACGTTTTCCATCGATAATATCTGGTTGTACAATCGATTGGTTTCAACCGTGGCCTCGTGAAGCCTTGGTCGCTGTGGCTAGACACTTTTTATCGGGATTTAATATTGAATGTGAACCTGAAGTGAAATTAGAGCTTGTGGAAGCTTTAGGAACGATGCAAAGTACGGTGATTGAAATATCAGCAGAATATTTTCAACGGTTTCGTCGAGTCACTTCTGTTACATTCAAATCGTATTTGAATTTTGTAAATGGTTATAAGAAAATGTATCAAATGAAACAGAACGAATTGGGATCCGGAGCTGGTACAATGGATCTGGGCTTACAGAAATTAGCAGAAGCCTCACATTCCATTGAATTAATGAAGGTATATTTTGTTTCAGAGTTTCATCTGCTTTTTATAAATTAATAATATTGTAAAATTTCTAGAAAGAATTAGCAGTAACAGAAGCCGAACTAGATGCAGCAACCAAAAAAGCAGCTGCAGTCTTAAGTAATGTCACAGAACGGGCAAAAGAAGCTGAACTAGTTAAAAATCAAGTGAAAAATAAGAAAGAAAAGGCTGAAATACTTGTGGCAACAATTGGTAAAGAGAAAGCTTTAGCAGAACAAAAATTAGAAGCGGCAAGACCAGCATTAGAAGAGGCTGAGGACGCATTAAATACAATAAAACCAGCGCACATTGCTACAGTACGTAAATTAGGACGACCACCGCATCTGATCATGCGTATAATGGATTGTGTGTTAATTCTATTTAAATATAAATTACATCCAACCATTCCGGATCCAACATGTGCATGTCCGAAACCATCATGGGCGGAATCATTGAAATTCATGTCGTCCACAACATTCTTACTACAATTTCAGAATTATCCCAAAGATGCTATCAACAGTGAAATGGTTGACTTACTTCAACCGTATTTCGATATGGAAGATTATAATATGGAAACGGCTAAACGTGTTTGCGGTGATGTTGCTGGTTTATTGTCGTGGACCAAAGCCATGGCATTCTTTTATAATATCAATAAAGATGTGTTACCGTTAAAAGCGAATTTAGTGCTCCAGGAAGCACGATTACAGATGGCCATGGATGAATTAGCAGCTTCCGAAAAAGAGTTAGAAGATCGTGAAAATGCATTGTTGGATGTGAAACATCAGCATGAACTAGCTGTAGCGGCGAAACAGAAACTTGTGGATTCTGTAAATGAATGTTTGGGAGTAATGAATGCGGCTACAGCGTTAATTAATGGCTTAGGCGGTGAGAAAGTGAGTACTAGAACTCAATTTTTGAGATTGTATTAATTCTACCGATCACGAGTCTATTTTGAAGCGTCACGCTTCTCTTCATACTTATTCCTAACTTCGGTAACCCTGCTTTCAACTTGAGACTACTCAGTAAACACAAGCAGCAATTAACTAGCGCCTCTTAGCTACTTAGTAGGCAAAAACTATTAGACCCCCGCTTGGCTAATTCTGACAGGTTGTTCACCAATACATAGAATTCGAATATATAATTCGATTAAATTTCATTTTTTCTAATTTGTAGCTAAATTTAGAATATTAGTTGAACAGTTTTTGTAGGAGAGAGAATCCAATAATAAAAAATGATTGTTTAGAGAAAGAGAATTGTATTGTTTAGCGTGACGGTATTTATAAAAAGGGAAGCAGCCCTAAAATTTCGACTTACTAAACTAAGCATTTTTTTTTTATTATAATTATTACAAATTATAGGATCGTTGGATTGAACAAAGCAGAGAATTTAAGCTAAAATTGACAGTATTAGTTGGGGATGTTTTATTAGCCAGTGGATTTTTATCATATTGTGGTCCATACAATCAACAATATCGATTAAGTCTAGTCGATATTTGGATTAAATTAATGAACAAACATTCCATACCGTATACACCAAATTTGAATATTATTGGAATGTTAGTGGAAGATGCTGAATTAGCCGAATGGGAATTACAGGGTTTAGCATTGGATGAATCATCTCTGCAAAATGCATTAGTTGTTACCAAATCGAATTCGTATCCATTATTAATTGATCCACAAAGTCAAGGTAAAACATGGATTAAGAAAAAAGAAATGAATAATCGCTTACAAGTTTCAACACTTGAGCATAGATATTTCCGGTAAGTATGTGAAGTAGTTACGGGATTCACTGACTGATTGACAAATATCACTACATCCCGGTGTGGACCTTGTTATTCTCAACAAATCTTCTTCAAACTCTTATAGCCAAGATAATACCAAAAAAATTCTTGACATAATACACTGTTTGGCTTAGTTTGAGAGGCTCCAAAAAGGAACTGCATGAGAAGTGATTCTATGCCATCGATTTGATCTCACAAATGCAAGGCAGTATTTTCCAAGGATTTTCTTTCCTAGAAATTATTTTTTTCAAGTTGCCAGAGATTTATAATTGCAACGCTTTAACAAATATTCCTTGGGCCCTAGCAAACCCCATTTTTGTTCGATTAGAAAAATAGCAATCCGAAATTTAAACTACTTTTAGTATTTGAAAACATTGACACTTCAGGTCAATTTGGGTATTAAGTCATAGCGACATGGGTAAAAACGAAGCTGAAGGATAAATAGTGTGGAATTTTACTGGTATGTATTTGGTGATATTGTAAGCCAAAGAGGGGCCAGCTTATTCCATTTTATGGATGTTGGGCATATATTCAAGACATACTATTCAACTAAACTATAGTTGAAAAAGATTAAGACATCACAGGAAGTTCTATTTACGAGACCTGTTCGAACTTCATTTGTTATTTGTATCTATAGAATTCGAGCGAACATTTCAGTGCAGATTGGTTAGGCTCGATTAAAAAAGGGGAGGTTAGATTCCACGATAGCAAAAATTTTATCCCAAGTGCCAAAATAAAATATACAAAACTTTTTTATAAATAATATTCTATTATTATAGAACCTATTTAGAAGACTGCCTGGGAAACGGTCGACCATTATTAATTGAAGATATCGACATAGAAATTGATCCAGTACTTGATAATGTACTCGAAAAGAATTTCATTAAATCGGGTACAATTGATAAAGTGATGATCGGCGATAAAGAATGTGATGTAATGCCTGGTTTTATGCTATATATAACCACAAAATTACCAAATCCAGTTTATTCACCAGAAATCAGTGCAAAAACATCAATCATTGATTTTGCCGTAACAATGTGTGGTCTAGAGGATCAGCTATTGGGACGAATCATTTCAATGGAAAAATGTGATTTAGAAGAGGAACGATTTTCACTATTTGAAAATGTGATTAATCTTCAATTGAAGATGAAAGAGTTACAAACAAGTTTATTGGATCGATTGAATTCAATTCAAGGACCGTTAGTGGAAGATGAAACGTTAAAAAATATCCTACAAACCACAAAAGATACATCACGTGAATTAGACTATAAATTGGAAATTTCTGCTATAACAGATCGAAAAATTCGTACTGCTCAAGCAGAATTTCGTGCGGTTGCAGCTCGTGGTTCAATGTTATACTTTTTAATTGTTGAAATGTCAAACGTAAATGTTATGTATCAAAATTCGTTAAAACAATTTTTACAATTGTTCGATAGTTCGATAACGAAAAGTGAAAAATCGCCAGATACCGAGGAACGAATTAATATTATATTGAAGTATTTAACGCGAGAAGTATGGCGGTATATTTCACGGGGACAATATGAACGTCATAAATCATTATTTACGTTAATGTTAGCAATGAAAATTGACATTCAACGTGGCAAAATTACGCATAATGAATTTTTGGTGTTCATTAAAGGTGAGTGATTTTTGAAAATTTGGAAACCTTTTCAAGAAAATTAAAAAAACAGACCCTTTCCCTTCTTCCAAGAGCAGAAATATTAATAATAACTTCCTCTCTCGAAAGACTCATTTCTCTAACTTCTATTTGAAAGACAATTTCAGCGTTGCATTGGATTTGTTTTTAGATTTTCCTCAAGCTACGGCTTTAGGTTTTCCCCAAAATTTGTACCCATTTAAGAATAATCGTTCCTTCCTCTTTTAAAACACTTTCCACATTTCGATTTTCAGGTTTAATAATTGTACAAGTATCTATATATTTAAAAAAATTCTACCTATTAACTGATTAATTTTTAGGTGGCGCTTCTTTAGATTTAAATGCAGTTCAGCCAAAACCATTCAAATGGATATTAGATATCACATGGCTGAACTTAGTAGAAATTAGCAAGCTTACAATATTTAAAGATATACTTAATAAGATTGTAAATAATGAGAAGGATTGGCGTGCTTGGTATGAAGAAGAAAAACCTGAGGAATGTACCATTCCATGTGGTTATAATTCCAAATTGGATTTGTTTCGACGTTTACTATTGATTCGTTCATGGAGTCAAGATCGTACTCTATCGCAAGCCCGACATTATATAGTCGATTCATTAGGTAATTTGAGAAATAAATATCCACTTTTAATCCATCGGGGAAAATTTTCCGACAATTGTTTTGCTTTTTTGGATTTTTTAATATTCATATAAAGTTGCCCAAAACATTTAAATAATTATTTTCTTGGTTCTAGTTTTTTACGATTTTTTGGTCTAATTATTTTAGTTTAAATTTGGCCAGAATTCAAAAATTGGCCCGAAAATTCATGAATGGGAAAATATTTTATTGTAGGTCCTGAATATGGTGATTCAAATATATTGGACTTAGAAGCAACATGGTTAGAGTCGGATTCACAAACACCATTAATATGTATCTTATCAATCGGTTCAGATCCATCACCGCAAATAATATCGTTGGCTAAAACAAAAAGTATGCCATTAAGTGCTATATCAATGGGGCAAGGTCAAGAAGTATATGCCCGACAATTTATTGATAATGGTTTCGCTAATGGTGGCTGGGTATTATTACAAAATGTACATTTATCGGTACCATTTTGTACGGAAGTATTGGCTATTTTAGCAGAAGCTGATTTTACTAAGGTCCATGAGACATTTCGATTATGGATTACCACAGAGGTATGTAAAATTTTTTTTAAAAAATCATTTGATATTTAATATTTTATTATTTTTAACTATTTATAGTATAATTGTATGTTTATTTAATTAAGTAGATAATATATAATAAAAAACTTTTCGATCAATTTATAATGTAAACAAATTTTGGATTTCTATTGAGATTATGAGGCCCAGATAAGATTTAGTTATCATAAGCAAAACTACTATTATGCTTCAAATTAAAATTTGAGTTAATTTTATTGAATCCCAAAATCCTATCAATTTCAAAGTGATCCTTTCCTTAAAGAATCACATCCTTATTTTTGGGAAATACAAGTGGCAAAAAAAGTGTATGGAATATAATTTATTTTCATACATTAATTAAATAAAATCTTATATTGTCTTATCGAATGAAATCTGCCAACACCGTAAAATAGTGATATATTTCTAACGTTGGTACAACCTTCAAATAATAATTTTCATTCGTCTCATAGCATTTTTATATACCTCCAAAACGTCCTTAACAAGACTGACTGGTGTCCTGATTCGTAAAACTGCAATTTATTACAGGTCCATGAACAATTCCCAATAAATCTACTACAAATGTCAATAAAATTCACAAATGAACCACCCCAGGGAATACGAGCATCACTTCGTCGCACATACCAAAATTTAGATCCAGAAATTTTGGATGCTTCCATACAACCACAATGGCCAGCTATGCTCTACTCTTGTGCATTTTTACATACAATACTACAAGAGCGTCGTAAATTTGGTCCGTTAGGTTGGAACATCCCGTATGAATTTAATCAATCGGATTTTGCAGCCAGTATGTTATTCGTATTGCACCATTTAAATGAAATGGATGTTAAGAAGGGCATTAATTGGCCAACGGTCAGTTATATGTTGGGTGAAGTTCAATATGGTGGACGCGTTACGGATGATTTTGATAAACGATTATTGGTCACATTTACACAAGTGTGGTTTTGTAATGTATTGTTACGTAATGGATTTGAATTTTATAAGGGTTATAAAGTGCCGAATGTAAGGAATTTGGAGACGTATATGGAATATATTAATTCTTTGCCCGCTTCTGATTCACCAGAAATATTTGGTCTGCATGCAAATGCTGATATTACTTATCAAATTAATACTGCAAAAGGTGAGTTCAAGTCTTATTGGTTTTACTCTTAGAGGAAGGAGAGAAAAATTGCATCTACACCCCTAATGATATGCACTTTTTATAAACCCCTGGTGTTTACACTTTTAAGGAGACGTCAGTGAGCAGTAATAAAGAAATATTGTAGACTTTGATAACTTTTTAATAAACTCTGGCCTTATTAGGTATACTAGATACTATATTGAGCGTGCAACCGAAAGAAGGTGGCGGAGGTGGTGGCACAGCAAAATCTAAAGATGGTGAAGATGACGAGGAAGAAGAAGAAGAAGCAGAAGCGGTTGTAGTTGAAACACGTGAAGAAGTTGTATATAAATTAGCTGAAGATATGTTACAAAAATTACCAAAACAATACAATAGCTATGAAGTGAAAAATGCTTTACAGCGTATGGGTGCTTTGTTGCCAATTAATATATTTTTACGACAAGAAATTGATCGTTTCGTGCGTGTCATTAGCGAAGTGAGTACAACGTTGTCCCAGTTAAAATTGGCAATTGATGGGACAATTGTGATGTCACAATCGTTACGTGAATCATTGGATGCTATGTACGATGCTCGAGTTCCAGTAAGATGGCAAAAGGTATTTTTTTGGAAAATTACTTACAGCTAATATTTCAAATTAATTAATATGTAATTTTTATTAGATATCATGGGAATCAGCAACACTTGGTTTTTGGTATACAGAATTATTAGAAAGAGATGCACAATTTCGTACATGGTGTCAAAATGGTCAGCCAACCGCATTTTGGATGACTGGATTTTTCAATCCGCAAGGATTTTTAACTGCTATGAGACAAGTAATAAAAATTATTTCCAGAAAAATGTTACAAACTTTTGAAATTTATCCTAGTTCAGAAAAAATGTCACTGTGTAGGATGTGAAAAAAATTTTCACGTCATACATTTTGATCCAGAATAAAAGTTTGTAACATCTTAAAAGGATTTGGTTTTATGATTTAACTAATTTTCTATAGGAAGTAACAAGATCACACAAAGGATGGGCACTAGATACTGTAATAATGCAAAATGAAATAACACGACAGAATAAGGATGATATTAAAGAACCGCCAAATGAAGGTGTCTATGTTTATGGTTTATTTTTAGAAGGTGCCGGTTTAGAAAGACGTTCCCGAAAATTAATTGAAAGTAAACCAAAGGTATAAACCACAAAGTATTATTAATTTCTAAAAATTTTTTATCTAAAACGTCAGACAAACTGCTGACTTTGTTCTTTCCAATAACACCTCATATGATACCTGGAGAAGAGATATTCCCAAGGAGAAGTTTTCATAGCATCTTGAATTGTTTGGAGCAGTTTTACCAGAATTAATATGACGAGAATTTCGTTAAGATATACACTTTGATCAGTTATTCTTCTAGCAAAAGCTGAGCTGTGATTTGTATTGCACTTGGATGGTGGTGCCATCTGACCTTATATTTTTGTGTTCTTTTGATTATAAAGGCCAGATGCCACTACACATCAAACAACATAAGTTATCCATTTTGATTAACGAATGTATTCTTTGGTCTATTATGACTTTAATTCAATTTGTTTTTTAGGTTCTGTATGAACCAATGCCAGTTGTTTATATTTATGCAATTAATTCAACATCAGCAACAAAAGATTCAAATTTATATGAATGTCCAGTTTATCGGAAGCCACAACGGACTGATCTTAAATATGTTGGATCCATTGATATTGAAACTGATCATCATCCAAAACATTGGACTTTACGAGGAGTCGCTGTTTTATGTGATATTAAATAAATATATTACACAGTCGTATTATTTAGTAAGATATATTTTACCGCAATTAAGTTAGCGTGGAAGTTTAACTTAATTGTGTTCAAAAGTTTATTATCTCTGATTATTAATATATTAATAATTATTCACAAAGCTTCATTTGTGTAGTCCACAGTTTTAAAAATGTTGTAAATTATAAAATTAATTATTAAAATAAATATAAATAACTAAAAAAAAAAAAACATAAATATTTATTAAAATTTTTTTACCTCTGACCATAATTTGTTTTTATCAAATAAAATTAATTGGGAGTTTGTCAGAATTCTATTGTGAAATTAAACACAGTTTTTTTTTTCATTTACAAAAACTTCAAAAGTTCTGAAAAATTTGTATTTTTTTAATAATTTGTATACATAAAAAATAGCATAAAAAAAAAGTAAAAACAAAAATTTATTTTTGGAGGTGCCGGGTATCGATCCCGGTACCTCTCGCATGCTAAGCGAGCGCTCTACCATCTGAGCTACACCCCCTTGATGGGAACAGTGTAAATTTGAGTACATTTTTCACCGATTTCAAAAGAAAAATAAATTTTTATTTTATTTTTATATGGCATAAAGTTATATTAAATTTAATTCAATATTAAAAACTTTAATCATGAATTTTCTGATTTTGAAATACGTTTGTTAACTTGCACTTAAACGACTTTACAAACAAATAAAATAAATGTGAATATTAGCTTACCATATATGAATCTAAATAAAACTAAAGCATTGTTTCAATGAACTTACCTGGATTAGTCGAACATTTATAGTTGTTATATTGTAAAACAAATTTATTATTTAAATTACAAAACGAAAACTTAATTATTTATGTTATAATTAGTTAAATTTTTATCTAATTATTAATCAATATAGGCAATACACATTACATTATTGTATATGTAATGTAGTACATTGTTTATTTATATAAGCCCGTAATAATTATGAAAATATTATTCATTATTTTTCCCTTGGTCAAGTTTTACTAATAAACTACATAAACTTCCTTAAAAAAATGATTAAGTTATACAATATACAATAAAAATTTCCACTAACGAATTTCCACGAGGTAGGCGGCTTACATGACGTTCAATTCATTCATGTAAGTTTTCAATAAATAAATATTTATCATAAACATTAAATTTACTTTAAATATTTACGTAACCCTTTTTTAACACAAGTTTTATCCAGTAAAATATGAAATATTTAAAAATAAACAATTAAGTTAAAAACTTTTGCAAAGTTAATATTTATATGAAATCATAATTATACTCTACTTGGTTTTGGGTGGAGGGGTTGTAAATATATATGTATTAATACATAAATAAAACTTTATCGTCTATTTAGATTATTTTTTGAATATTTACAGTATAAAATAAATGGAAGTAACAGTTTGAGCATACGAACGGCGTCGGCAAAATTAATAGTCGAATATAACATCCGGTGACGGTAATTTTATTAATTGCCGGCAATATTCGTAGTTATTTCTTCAATGTTGTGATGGCGCTAGTTCAAGTATGTTCTTTACATGCTTATAGTTCATAACGTTTGTTTTTTAACTTGTAATATTTTTTATTTTCATATATTATTTTATGATTAAAACCAAGCAAATATGAATCATTTTTAAAATTGAAATTCACTCTAGAAATTTAAAACAAGCTAATAAGTCCACAGCTATCAAAAGTTCGGAGACTCTGCTCTCCGATTTCATGTCAAGATTGTATATACCGAATGTAGATTGTTATTATTAATATACTCTGTAGATGTCTCTATCAAAAATCATAGCCTCTTAATTGAAGTTATTATTTTGAAAATTGTAATGATAATCGAAGAAATTGAATATAATTAATTATTCATTTACATTTTTTAGTAAGTTTTGGCAATTTTCCCATGTAAAATAAAATATTAATCAAAAATAGTATATATTATTATTATATTTTACACACGCCAGAAAACAGGGAACTTTTTTTTTTTTCTATTCAGAGGGGTTGTTGTTTTTTTCATATAAAATATCAAGTTTTCATATTGATGGTTGCAAATTTAATATAAAAAAATAAATGCGAATGCGTTATGTACGCGCGTCAGAAGTTTTACTTCTTTGGCATCATTAAAAAACAATTTTTAATTGCATACAAATAATTAATTACAATAAAATAATAAAAGGAATGGAGAAGGATAGTCAACACAGTCAATAAAGCTCAGTTTAAATTTGAAAAATTCAATAAATATATATAAATTTTCTTACATTAAGTGGTAACATAAATCATAATAACAGCTTTAAACTGTGATTTTTGTGTGACAGCTATGCGCACGCATCTTAAAATTTCACTATCATCATTTTTTCATAATGCGCCTAAAGAAGTATAGCTTCAAAACTTTCCTTTAATGGCCTACTAGTAAAGTTCTATTCGAATTCTTAAACAATTTGTCTATAATAAATGAAATTTTTGTAAGTTGACCTATTTGTTTTCGTACATGTCTCAGTCTAATGGTCATTAAAAATTTATTTATAGAAATCACTGTGGTTGCAAATAATTCAAAAAAAAGAATTGATAATAATTTAATAAAAATTTTTGTTTCTGATTAAAACATGTAAATTTCACATGTCGAACACTTATGTCGTTGAATCGTAGGTAACCATTTTTTTTCTTCAAAAAATACCCAATATAAATCGAGTTTTTTTTTTTTTTTGTTTAAATGCTATTTAAAGTTAAGTTTTTGATTTACACGCATAAAGCATGTGAAAATGGTCTTCTTATATACATAAATTGATGCGCTTTTTATAGATATATAACAAAGGTAAACATGCTTTTAGATGTTTTTTATATTAAATTAGTGTTGTCATTTTTTTCATAGTGCAGTGAGACTAATATTCACTTGTAGTCCGAGGGGTGAGCGACAAAAATGAGCAAGCACTTTCTAAAGACTGATTTTTGTGACAAATCTATGGTGAAGAGAAATAGCCGGCTGTCAGTCAATCTGATGTATTAGCGTTTGCCAAGAATTGGCCATTAAAGCTGTAAAAATCATGAAGGTTTCAACTACTTTCTAAAAGCTGAAAACTTAATTACGAGCTAATAGATTAACTAAAAGTTAATTTTGTCGTGGGCAATCTTGAACATCTTGTAACAGAATGCGTCAGTCGCGCGTTTTTGTAAGCATTGTGAAAGTCGTTCTTTCCGTTATCAATAAATATCAATCATATGTTAAGTATCTAAACAATTAACTCTGTTGGTTATTATCTTCACTTGTTATTATATCGAAAAATTTTAAGTTTTAGGAAAATTCCGGACATTTTTCTATATTATTGGTATTTTGGCCCAATTTGATTATTTTTCGTCGCTTATCAACCTTAAAGTACACCAAGTACGTACTTCTACCATTATGCTTCATGACAATTTTTAAATTTTAATTAGGCTTTAAATGGTGAATTTTATCGAAAAAACATAATTTCGGGGATTATTTTTATTTGAGGTGGTTTTTTGCGATTGTATAAGAAAACCTTAAGAATACATAGAAAAGTTCTAATTTGTTTTTCACTGGTTTTCTAGAATAATTAAGATCTAAAAAATTCAAAAATAATACTTATTTAACAGTCAACTAATTTTTGAAATATTGTATGAAATATGTCTGCTAACTCAACTTCTGTTTTGGATTTTTCGTGATATCTCAAAAACTGAACATCCAATTGTTAAATAGTTATTATTTTTGAAATCTATGGCGCTTGGATCATACCTCATCTAAATCCCTTCTTGAATTTTCCTACTATTTACTGTTTTACGTCGATTTGTCACTCTTGTTATATGTTTAAAACAATAACACTAAAAGTTTGTCAAGTATAATATATATGTATATATATATATAATATATTAGATTATATTTAACACAAATCATCACAATATTTCTAGACTCGAACGATTCTTCAATAAAGATTTCTTCTTCTTTGATTGTTCAGATTTTTGCAAATTAATACGATAATTTAAATTCATGTTGAAACGTGAGAAGTGCATTTAATTATACTTATTAAAATATTAGTGCAATCAATCAATTTAACTGATTGTTAAGGTAAATAAAAAACAAAAAATATTTATTTTATTCTTGATTGAATTTTCTAAGTTCTAAAAAATTTAATTTAAAAAAAAAAAAATTTATAATCTTAGAAAATTTCCTAATTTAATTCAAAGTTTGAAAAAAATGTATTTTGATTTGGTAAAACGCATCTGTTATCTTTAATGGGGCTTCTGAAATATTGTTTATTTGGAAAATTTCACGAAAGGGTACAGCAATTTTTTAATTTGATACAAAACTCAAAAGTAATTTAGAAAAATATTTTAAGCATAACCATAGAAATTATTATTTATTTTTTATTATTTTGAATTGACCAGTATTTAATGTCAAACGAAAAATTTTTCGTTATATTTAAATTCTCTATGTTATAATTTTTACTTCTCTGCTAATTAATTGTGTTTTTAATTTTATTTAAGTATTGTTGTCTGATTTAAGTGCCGGGGAGCCTAAGTGCCATTAAATGTTATTCTGTTTCTTAAAATTGCTTGATCGATGTATCAAAGAATTATTTTTTATTTTTAAAAATGTGTGTGTGTACTTATGTACACGCGTTAGAAGTTATACTTCTTTGGCGTCTGAAAAAAAATTTCAAAAAACAAAACTGAAGTTAAGATCGAAGAAAAATATTAAAATAATCAAAAAGATTTTATTTCAGTAAAAATAGATATACAGTTTAAACAATCATTAATTATGATGTGAACCAGTCAAATATATTTCTTAAATATTTAAAATATACTAAGCTTGATTCTTCTGGTAATGATTGAATAGACATGTGATTGACAACTATATAAGTTAACTTAGTCATTTAAAGAAATATATATTATTAAATCTATTCTGTAGCCAACTTCTTCATGACGTTTTTATGGGATCGTGCGCGTGCACCTCAAAAATTCACTCTCATCCAAACGCGCCAAAAGAAGTATAACTTCAATAATTAACAATCTAATCGAATACCAACTATACATTTTTATCTTGGATCCAAACCTTTTTTTTTTAAATAATTTTTTTTTTAAATCTTTAGTGGACAGCAATAGTCGCCAATCTATTAATTTATTTTCATTTTACCGTAGAAGCTCGCTCTCTAATAGAAATAAAAACCTTATAAATTTTATACTATACATCTCAGAAAATAATTCGTTTGAAGACTGACTCATTTAAAACGAAACGTTCTATACATTTTTGACAATCGAGTAACAAGTAAATATTAAAAAAATCGTATTAAAATCAAATATTTACTAAGTTATCAATCAAAAGATATTTTAATATACAAATAAAATTTTTCTTTTCGTGATATAGAAATAAAAGTATTCATCAGATTTTCGCTAAAGTTGACAGGTTTTTCGTTCACTATTTCAGATAAATGTGAAGAAATAGGTATCAAAATAAATATACCAATTTTTATTTGTACAGGCAATATTTATACATAAAAGTAAGAAATTTGCATAAGTTTACAAATATCGCTATCAATAGATTACTTCCATAAAAAAATCGAACTTATAGTTAAATTTGATCTACTCTAAGTGAAAACCAAAAAACTTTATCGAATATTTGTATAACCAATTTAATTCTTAAAAAAGTTAAGTAAAGAGCAAATCAGTTGCAATTTATTGAATTAAACAAATATAGCAAAAAGCATTAATTAGCTGAGATAGAAGGAAAACAGTTTTTGTAATATTGATTGCAAATAATTAATTAAATAATTTCCTAATTACTGGAGTAATTACGAATCTTGATAGAGCATTTTGGGAGCAATTTTTTGAGATTTGATTAAATAAATTTTATTAATCTTCCACACTAACTTAATTGCGGTATAGGAACACTCAATTTTGTATTGACTGCCCTGATAAAAAAGGTCCTGTTGAATCCTATAGAAATTACATAGAAATGAATTCATTTCCTATTCAATCCTATTGATTTCCTATTCATTTCTATGTAATTTCTATAGGAATCAATAGGACTTTTTTTTTATCAAGGCCAGTCAATACAAAATTAAGTTTTCCTATATCGAAATTAAGTTAGCACGGAAGTTTAATAAAATTTATTTAACCAAATAACAAAAAATTGCTATATTTATTTTTTGAAGGATTGGAGAGGACTTTTTTATAAGGGTGCATCACTGTGTTTCTAAATAATTTCTGAAAATAACGACTTTTTTCAAAAGTCCTGTTTTTGGAACATCGATATATGTAGTACCAACCGAGCGACCCGCATCAAAAATCATATCGTTTCTTTTTAGGACCAATCACACATTTTTTACTAATAAAAACACGATATGACACAACGCGTGTAATGCTGCACGCCTACTAATATATTATTAAATAATCTAAAAACTAAGTAGTTCTATACATAAAATATATATTAAAAAATATTTTCCAATAATCATATTATCTACATTTTATCTGCATACATCTTAGAAAATATATTCAATAGACACATTCTTTAAATGTTTACTTATTTGTAGAATACGAGTGATTTTATACAACACAATATTAACTTATATATATATATTTATATATATATATATATTATATATATATATTTATATATATATATATATATATATATATCATTCATTCTAAGGTTGGAAATACACAAGCTCAATTCATTTTGAAATTTGAAATATACGTTTAAAAAAAATGTTTATTAATATATTTTATTATTTTTTAAAAACCTATAAAGAGTATGTACTGGTGGTGGCGTTTAAAAATTAAATTTTACTATGCTTATAATATTATCATTAAAATTTATATTAAATAAAAAAAATTACAGATCAATGAAACAACCAAATAAATGGAATAAATTTCAATTTTTTGCACCAATTTCCTAGATTAAATTATTTATAAATTGGTATTTCGAATACAAAGTAATCATCATCTGTCTGAACTAGCTAGTCGTAATGATTCTTCGAGATGATGTTACCCGTTGTTAATTTGGTGGCAGTTTGTAAATTAGCAACGAGTAACATCTCCTCGGAGAATCATTACGACTAGCTAATTCATACGGACATGACTACTTTGTAGTCGAAATACCTAAAAAATCTTAGAATTCTGTTTAAAATTTAATTATATGCACGATAGTCGCATGTATATTTTCAGCCTATGTTCCATGGCAATTTTTTTTTTCTATGTAAAATCAGACATAACAAACAGTTAAAAAAATATAAATAAAATAAATAAAAAATTGTTTCTAAATTGATCGTAGAAAATTGTCAATAAATAACAAACAAAAATATACTCAAAGTTCAATTTTTAGATAATGTTTCAAATTCCAAGCGCTATATGTTGTACGTGTCTTTATGAACCTTGTGACGATTAATAGTTTATTTGGGTCAAGAAAAAATTAAATTCTATTTAAATATTGTCATTTGATTTTAACATTACAATGTAAAATTTTTAATTAATACAGTCAAACTTGGAAAAGTGAACTCCACTCTGACTTATATCTCTAATTTCGATAAAAATCACATAAGTCTTGACAGCTTAAATGGACTACTTTTGACTCAGTTTACAAAAACATGGAGGAATATATAAGGACTATATTACTTGTTTGTAAGTGTATTAATACGTGTGCATCAGCACTAGTAATGTCAGTTGTTAGTGATGGTAGTATAGTTAACTTGCATGCATGGCAACTTATAAGTGCAGCCATTAATTATACAATTTACTACCTTTTTAACATTGAAATTATTTACAAGTTACGGGTCGTGACATCTAAATATCAAATTTGGATATTCAAAACGAAAAAAAAAAATACCGTTATTTTCGCTATTTTCAAACACAAATAACTGAAAAAAATAAGTATTCAAATTTAATGAAATTTTCGTATGTGTAAATCTAAACATGATAATACAGGGAGTGTTAAAATTCGCGAAAAAAAAACATTTCAAAATATAAAATCAAATTTTGATTTTTATAATTCTTTCTGTTTTCACTAAAAATAAAATATTTCGGGATTATTGGCAAGTTCAATTGTTAATAATCAAAGTTTTACGTTCGCTTAATAGGAAAAAATTCTCAAATTTTGAAAAAAACGTTATTGTAATGCAATAAATATCGAATTAAATTTAAAGTGAAGAGTGATTTTTAAAAATTTTTTAGACATACTTTGATAAAAGTATGATGAAATGAAAAATTGTCTGAAAATTCAATTGCACACAAAAAATAAATAAATAAAAAAACGATAAAAATATTATCGAAAAAAATTCCAAAAAATATGCCACAATCAACAGACAAATAAAACTATAATTTATTTATAGAAATAAAAATAAAAAATAGATTAAATACTATACTAAAAATAGTATTAAAATTATTTATTTATAGACTACAAAATTCTGATTAGTTACCCATATATATTTATAATATGCAAAAAAAAAAAATAATAACCTAGCTTTTTGATCTTTGAGATGATGAACTCAACAGATCATTAACATGTCGCATAATAAATTCAATTAGCATTAAATTTTAATTTATATTTTTTAAAAATATATCAGATAACGAGTTTTTAATGAGCCGGATTTAATCACAATATTTGAAAAATTCAATTAAAAAATATGTTTTTTTGTTTTTATTGCGTCAATTTATTTGTTTAAATTTTTTAATTCGAATTCCAGAAACTTGTTGATTTCTTATTTATTTTGTCTGGGGTTAATATAAATTTTTTATGCACACAATTTTTGCGTGATTACTTTTGATCATGCAAAGAAAAAATAATAATAATTTCGTAAAAATTTTTAATGTCAAATTTTAGTAGAATAAGTAAATGGCATAACTTCATCCTACTTCTTGCTTTATTAAAAGAAATCGACATAAATATGAGACATTCTAAAAAATAGATATTTTTCAATTTTCACGCAAATTCAAGAATTAATTAACTTTTTGCCACTTGCGTCGCGTCAATCGATGTACGTTGCCAATATACCTACATAAGAATAGAAACTTTTGTCTCTTCTGTTAATGTTTTATCATTACAGAATACATACCTACTTGGGAATTACAATACCTACCAAAAGACAAAATGTGTATTTGTAACATTGTAAGGGATCCAATCATTAAACAGACCCGATTTTTGTAATTTTTAAGTCAAAGTTATCTATCTCAAAAGCGTATAAAAAACCCATTAATCAGTAAAATAAAACATAAAAATAGTACTTGAACTTGGCGTAACATTGTCTGTCTACTGCATCAAGATAAAAAAATTTTAAACCCTACTCTGTAATAATTACCAATTAATGTATTTATTCCAATAAATAATGATAGTAATGTGGCGCCTAAATTTTGTTTATGTATTTTTTATATTCATCAAATACGTCAATCAAAATTTATATAAGGATATAAAATTATTTTTTATGGATTATTTTTTATCTGTATAATTTTAAGTTTCCTAAGTATTTGTCATACAGGAACTTCCGTGATGAATTTACTCTACACTCTTAATTCTATTGGCTCTTTTGAAGGTTGTTAATTTAAGGCACTGTATATATGAGCATTCCTACACCACTGAAAGTTGATAAAGGGGAATAACAATGGCGGATTTATAATAAAATTATAATAATAAATAGAATAATTATTTTTCATAAAAATTAATTAGTTTTTTCAATCTTAAAAAATAAAAAATTATAGATACAGTTATATTCACTTGTTTTAAATATAAATTTTATCTACAAAGTTTAAAATATTTGGTGTTAACATAAATGTCAAACTGACAGTTCTTAAAGAGGAGTTATAATGGTGGAAACGTGGGAATACCTATGTATAGTACTCTTGCTCTTGTAAGCAATAATTTTTTATGTTAATATATTTATGAATTATTTTAAACACACGCTTTTTTCTCTTCCCCACTTGGATTTTAAAACGTATAGTGGTATATATTTACATTCATTTAAATCGGATTACTCCGTTTTGGGGACTGAGGATGCGCACTAGATTTTTTTAGCTTAAAACATATCTACTGCGCACTCTCAGTCCTCAAAATGGGAAAATCTCCGTTTACTGCACTCGAAAAATATAAGTTGTATTTTAGATTAATTAATTTGATTTTAGAAAATTTATTAATATCAGATTCGCACATTTTATTTTAATTTGTTAGAATTATTTCAGTAAATAACATTAGTATTGTTCGTCTTTTGTAAATGTTAGATACTACATGATTTATAATTTGCCTAAACCTATGTTATTAATCTTAACCTCATTAATCAATCTTCGATCCAAAAAACGTTTGCTCAATATTATTCATATTTTTAATGTCATCATAAATTTATAATATTGGAAATACTTTGAACTCATAGTAAATTACAAGGTACAATACAAAACGGAGATCTCCACTGAGTTTCCACAGACAAAAAATTCTACCAAAAAATTTATTTTTTTTAGATTTTTTAGAAAAAAAACTACATATTTTGAATTATTTAGAAAAATAATATTATTATAAACAAAAATTTTAATCTCATGAAAATGTCATAGTAAAAAATTTGGGACGATAGTTTGGAAAATTTGATTAGACATAAAAATATTAAAATAAATTTTGAGTTTAAAGTTGTTCCGTATTTACATTTAGATATGAGACATGCAAAATATATCAAAATTGAGAAAAATATTCAAAATAAAAACCAGTTCAATTCAAAGACGAAGATGTTTTACTCATGATTGTGATAAACACAAAACACATGAAACAGAGTAGACATTATTAATTGATTTGATAAAAAAAAATTTTGATTTTGAAGTGGAAAAAACTTGTTTATTACGACGTGTCTTTTACATTCAAACGATAGCGTATTTGTTTTACTGCCATAATAACATAGAATGTTATGTCTTGCGTCCTTTAAATATGAATCATAAACTAAGCATGACTTTATGTCATGTAAATATAAACCTAGAAATTTTTGTGTGACTTATTATTAAACGCTCTTTATTCTTTTCGGCAGACCTGGGAATACTTATTTATACTTACCTCTTTCAGTATTATTAAATGTCGTAAAAATTTCTTGGTTCTATAAATAATTGCATTTTATTGGATACCAATTTTAAGAAATTCGTTATTTATGACCAGAAAATCTTATAATAAACGCACACTATCGGACAGAATTATAAGAAATTATGATCATACATTACTACGATATTTCAGACATGATTGTCTGAATTTATTAGTTATCTTAAATTGTTTTATGCATATAATTTGAACAAAAATTATTATTACGCTATCGTGTGACAAGAGTTCAATGTATTTATTAAAAATTCAATCATATTTATAACGCGTGAATTTTATTAAAATTCAATAAATACATTACATACTTGATTATTGTTTTGAAAAAAAATTTTTTTTAATAATATATTAAACGTTACTCAGTTAATTACGAAATTTATAGTGCAAAAATTATAATAATTATTAATTAAAATAAAAAACCAATTAATTTATCAAATCATTATTCAAATATATTTACAATTAATTTTAACTATAATTAATTAAATTACAAAATTTGTTTTTTTTCGTTTTTTTATTAAAATTTTATTTTGAAATTATCTTCCATTGTTGCCAGATGTAAGTAAATTAATTAATGCTACTTTTTCCTTTTCTTTTTTTCGTACAATATCCAAATTTCGATTTTTCCAACAACTTTTACGTAATTTTATTGGTCGACTACCAACGTAACGTCCTAAAAAAAATAATTAAATTTTATAACCAAAAAAAAAAAAAAATTGATTTAAAATGATTTTAATTGTAAAAATTTATTAATTTAACCTTCGGAAGTTTGGTGATAATTGAGAATATATGTCAAGGTTCGAAGTTTTTTTTTGGATCACGGAATTGAAATTTCGAAGTTATTAAATCAAAATAGGAGTCAAGCTCTTTTTATGAACAAAGTTAACTAAAGTTGAGCAAAATATTTAACGGTCATAGTACCCCCACCTAAACTTATTTGAAGAAAAATATCTAATAATTTAAAGTTTTCTTCTTGTAGATTTCCAACAAAAGCAAAATGGTCTCAAAAAAACTTTACAATCATACAATGACATTCTACACGATACTAATTTTTACGTGCATATTACATAACATCATCGTGGTAGTTAACGCTTATCCAAGTAATAATTGGAAAAATATGGACAGCTCACAAAATTTATTAATGAATAAAATTGAAACAAAAAAAGATGGAACTGCATTTGTTTCTCGAGGATGGGCTGCAGGTGGTATGCCATTTAATGTATTGTACTATAGTCAACCGACCCCCACCCGCATGAATAATCTATCACCAGCATCAACGCTATCAACATTTAAACAGCGTAAAATCACTGCGTCAACAAATCAAAAACATAATAATTTAAAACCGAATGAAATTATAAATCAAACACAACGATATCCACCTGCCCCAGGTGGTACCCGTAAGAATACGTTTCGTAAATCGTATTCGGTGATACCACAGTTATTTATATCTTATGGGTGGGGTCCTTTAGGACGTAAATAGAAAGAAAAAAAAACGAAAACAAAATAATTGAAAATTTTATTGATGTTTTTTGTTTTTCCGGAAAAAAATCTCAATGACGATGGAAAATTATAATTAATATATGTGATTGAATGATTATTGATGATTTTTTTAAACATATTTTCTTTGAAGAAAAACTTTGTTTTGAAAAAAATGGCATATTTTCAAAATGCACATACATATTAGTTTTTATTTTTTCCACCAGATGTATTGTGGTTAATAATTTAAATATAAAACTTCAAATGATATTTTATTGGAATTATTGATTTTAAAATGCCAAAGAAGTGTTAAGTTTGAAAAAATTACCTATTGAAGAAGTCTAATATTTAAATTATTTACTATCATACTGTGACATCTAGTGTCGAAAATAAAAACTAATATGCATTTTGAGAAAATTGTGTCATTTTAGAATCAAGATTGTGTTTTATGTTTTAAAATTGAATACAAACTGAAAAATGGGCATAGGGAATGTGAATCTTATATAAATAAAATTAGGGTTTCGTTGCATTTATTTACAACGTGATATGTTTTCTTTCGAAAAAATCGCTGAAGTCTTGTTTTTAAAACAAAGGATCTTGTTTTTGGGACCGAACCTATCAAAATAATAAAAAAAAATGCGTGCAGCAACTTAACCCTAAAATGACTCGATGTTTTTATTAATTTCTGTCGCTAAAAGTGTTAAATTGTACACGTTTAGAGTTCATGGAATAGAAGTTACTTTTTTGTCATCGAAACTTGAATTTAATTTACGAAAATTAAACTATGCTAGAATATTTGTGACTGAAAAAGCCATAACATCATTCAAACTTTAATTGTAAGAACTCTAAATTATGTTCGCAGGAAATTTACATTTTACTTAAATAAAAATTTGAATTCATTTTCCAAATTCGAAAAATATCTCGAACTTGTAAATGTAAAAAATTATTATTATAAATAATTTTATTTGTTAAAATTTAAAGTGTTATAAATATTTTGAAGTTCGAAGTCAGAAATGTGTCTGAGGAGATGCTATGTTGTTTAAATTCTGCAAATACTAACAGTCTAAGAGACGAAATAATCATTTTCTATGTAAAAAATATAATAAATTTACGCTATCGTAACATTTTTCTGACTACGTCCTTTTATTGTAAACAGAAAATTATATATGATAAAAAATAAAATTATAAAAACAAATGACTTACCATTCATTTCTTTCATAGCCTTAATAAAATCTCCTGGATCTTTAAAACTAATAAATCCAAATCCTTTACTTTTATTTGTACGTTTATCTCGAACAACTCGAGCTCTTTGAAACGATGGATATTTATTAAATGTACGAATCAATAATTCATCTGTGACATCATTCCCTAAATCCCCGCAAAACAATCGAAAATCATCATCATCCCAATCTAGAAGAGTTGGATCTTCCCATGTCTGTCCGCCAGCTGTTCGAATAATTTTCTTTCCCTTTTTATTACGTTTGTGTTCATCGGTACCAAACGATTGTAAAGCACTACTCGCTTTACCTTGACTAATGGCAACTTCTGCAGCAATACTTGGTTTATCTGGTTTTAATTTCTTCAATTTCTTTTCTACTTCAGCTTGAATTGCTGGAATATTTAATACGGCAGGGATGTTTATCACGGGATTAGATAAAACGGTTGCTTTAGCTGCGTATATTTTTGGAGTTGCTGTTACGACAGCCGGTTGAGATACAATAACAGAAGCTGGTGCTGAATATGTGGCTGCACTACTACGAACTTGTTGAGGGATTAATATTGGGGGAGGAGGAGGAGGAGGTGGGAAACTGCCAAAACCTGTGAAATCGGATTGTAATTTTTGTTGGACTTGATTAAAAGTATTTACGCCAATTACTTGCCTTGATTCACCCGATATTTCGGCCTCAAACCTGAATTAAAAAAATGTTTTTATTAGGGAAGATTAACAAGAATTCCTTAGGATCAACTATAAGTAAACTAGGTCCTTTATGATTAAGTAGAAAATTAAGAAGCCAAACTTACCTATTCATTTCATCTTCCATTTGCCTTAATTTGTCATCCATTTTTGCGAGCAATTATTTGACACTGCTTTTCTAAATATAATAATTGATAAACTATGAATATTTCACTTTCAAGTAAATATCAACACTAATCAAACGTTCAATTACATAACCTAACTTTTATGTTTCAAAGAAGATTCTGGAATAAGTTTCATTTATTCAGGTATAAAGCCTAGTTTGTACAATTTGTAAAACGTTTTATTCTACAAGATTTAATTGTTAAATTCAAAAACCTTCTTAAATAGTTTGAAAATCCAACATGAAGTAATTTTTTTTACATCTGTCAAAAGTTATATATTAAGAGTGCGTTCATAGTGGTTTGGTTACGTTAAGTTATGACAGTGGTTCACAACATTCAAAAAAAATGCTAACTCTTCTATGGTTCACAGTCACAGTTGTTGATTTAATACTTCATATTTCATTCTCGGAATAAAAGTAAATGTATATGCAAAACATGACTTAAATCGCTTATCAACCGTCGCTTTTAATTCAAAATTTCCATAAATTTTACAAATTTTAAAGAATAGCTGAATGCATCCTCAAGAGCTTCGATCGGGTTCAATCGTATGTACTTTTCGGAAATGTTCAATTATAATTGTCAAAAATATAAACAATTTAACATAAATTTTGTATATTTTAAATAAAATCTAAAATTTAGGTAAAGTCAAAGTTAAAAAATTTCACCAATTATGGTATACTTAAAAAAAGTGTGCCTTTCAGCTGAAATTTATGGTGTGTGTCTTAGTCATGCTTTAAGCACAGAAAATGAAGAAGTAATGGGCTTATTAATTGGAAAGGTTAGTTCAAAATATTTACACTTAGCGAAATGATAAGATATTTGCAATAATGATATTTTAGGTAGACGAAGAAACCCAAACTTCTTACATAACAGCCTGTCGTATATTAGCACGTAGTGATAAAAAACCAGATCGTGTTGAAATATCTCCCGAACAATTAATGGAAGCTGTAACATATGCGGAAGATTTATCAAAACAATTGAACGATGATTTACGTGTTTTAGGATGGTACCATTCACATCCTCATATTACCGTTTTACCTTCGCACGTAGATTTAAGAACCCAAGCAATGTATCAAAATATGGATAAATATTTTGTAGGAATTATATTTTCGGTATTTTCTTCGGCAACATCGAATCGTTCGAAAAGGAATGATATACATGTGACATGTTTTCAAACGAATACATCTCGTGCAAATAGTACACAATATTCACGATTCGAAATATGCTTAGAAATTATACCAACATCATTAAATAATTCATGCACGGTGGCATTAGAAGCGTTAGCAACACTACCAGAAATTTTAAGTAAAGAGGAACAAGAGACTCGTTCGAATGAAAATACACAATTTGATGAATTGACAAAATTACATAATAATGCGTTACAGATGTTACAATTTGTTAATATTACTGATAAGGTCAGTTAATGAACGTTGTAATTTATTTGAAAGTTATAATAATTTTATAAAATTTTAATTTTAGGTATCACGACCATTAATTGATCATTTAGAAAATGAAATTCGAACGTTAACACAGCAAATTAAATTATTAAAACAAGAACGAGATTGGCTTAAATAAATATTTGAAGTTGTAAAGACTGTTTAAAAATAGATGTCAAGCCATTATATACAGTCAACTCCAAAATAAAACGTTTCTTGTTTATTTAAAATTTAAAAATACACAATTTTTAGTGTGTAACTTTTTTGGGTTTAACCGATAATGTGTCCTGAAAATAAATACGATTCGCGTATTTATAAAAACATCTTTCACTGAAAGTAGGCGAAGTACAGACAGTTTAAACGAGTTTTTTTTCCAAAAACTGTGTTTTCCATGTCGGCGACCAAGGTTTCTTTAAAACGGCTGAATCGATCGGTTTGAAATTTTAACACAACTCGGGTACTTTAGGTATTAATCGAAGAATTTTTTTTTTAATTTTACTTTGGAGTTTTGGCCGAAAATTCAATTTTTTTTTTTTTACGAAGCCGCCTTTTTTTTTAATCGAAAATTTGATTATTCCTTTGATCAATACATAGTTTTGTCTATTCACTAAAATAATCTTTTTGAGTTTTTGATTTCGAGCACTGATTTTTTTAAGACATTCAGGAGATCGTCTGCAGAAGCACATCAGATCAATATTTTGAAAATTATTAGTTCAAATATAACCTTTTTTGATGTTGCCACTAAATGTGTCAATAGTTTTGGTTTTTTTTATAACCCTTTAAAACACCATCAAATCGTGTTTTTTGAGATTTTAAATAAACTTTAAGATTCAGGTTTTTGGATTTGACTATACATGTCAAAATGGTTATAATCTATTTTATAAGAATCCAATGTTAGTTATTTATTTTTATCAATTTATCAATTCAAATATGTTAAATATTTTTAAAATAAACTAATTTATATTTTGAAAATGATTGAATTTTTTACAAATTACGTCGGGAAAATAATTACATATAAATTAAAATCGTTTATTTGAATTATGAAACGTTTGTACAACAAATTAAAAAACATACTAATAAACTTTACATTTAAGACCAATAATTTACGTTCCAAAGATTGCCAAATTTAATCGAGAACAAATATTTTTGATAATATTTTGCTCTCAGAGAAATTACGACTTCCACATTAAAATGGTTAATTTAACAATGAAACACAATTTTAGTCTTTTTTGTGTGGGGCTAATGAAATCCGGAAACTGGATATTTTTTTAAATGTTCTTCAAGTATACTTGGAAATAATGAAATGAATTTAAAACGGTCACCCATTTGATTAGACGCGGTCATCACTTGGTACGCATGCTTTAATGAATCGATTTGTTGTTGATTTTTAGCATTTTTTATTAGCATGTCTAAACGTATATTAATACCTAATGAATTTAAAAATTTACTTTGTGTCACTGGACCAAATGCTATGAGTTTTTGATCTTTGGTAGCGTATTTTATCAATTGTTTAAAATCAACATCCGCTGTTAAATCGGCTGTTCCTGGATTTAGCAGTGGATTATGTTGCTTATGTTCTTTGTATGCCTAAAAAAATAATTTTTTTTCAATTAGTCCCAATAGATAAGGATGATGACTATCTGTCGCAATATATTTTTGTATTGACAGGGGATTATTAATCCAATTATTATTATTAAGCTAATTTGTTAGCGGCAAACGCCATCTTTTGGATCAATAACTAATAAATTTCCCGCTAAAATAACACTAAATCAGGAGTCTTCAGATTCTTCTTTTAGGGAGATCTGGTCACAGACATCATAATACGCGTTATAACATCAATTGGAAAGCTATGCAACCTAAATTGGCCCTAAAAACTTACTCTAAATGTATCACGTTTTTCACCAAAATGTCCATAATCTACAATTAATCCAATGCCACCGTCTTCTTCGAATCGCGATGCAATATGTTCTACAATTGTTAAAGCTTTTGGTGATATTTCAAATTCATCACGATTCTCATTTAATTCGTTAATTAATTTCGATGAACTGATTGCTGTAGCGGTTGGTGATAATACATATTTAAATTGTTTATCACGTTCACAATAATCAATTAATATTTCACGCCAACCATTTGATGTTTTCTGAAAACAATGCAAAAGTGTTGCAACAAATATCGATATAAGCAGAAATCTGCATTATCATTTTGTGAGTATAAATTATTTAAATCTGTTTCTTGTTATTATAAATTATTTTGCTCTGCTTGATAATGAGGCGATCTAAATTAAGGGACAATTTTTGATTTATGTAGAAAAACTTGCAAAACGTTATCAAATTCGCCAGAATAGTCAAAAAAGAGATGCAGCAATGTCAAGCTTACAGCGAGTAAGCGAATGTGGACATGCAGAAGCAAAAACTACCCATGCCTTCATCATTTGTAATTGGGAACATTTTTCTCGTTTAAATAAAAATTATCTTGACTTTTATAAGAAAAAAATGTATCCTGTAGAAATGACTGTACTTTAAGCAATTGCATCCTAAGCTTTCATTTGAAGCATTCGATTAGATCCAGCTGCTGCATTTACCTTTTAATTAAAGTAGAAAACTCAAACTCCAATAAATGCTCGTCCACGTTTACATAAAATTAGACATATTCAAAACAGTAAACAACTCAGTGATACATTTTGAATATTATTGAGAAATGTTTAACCAACTTAAACTATGTTGTCACTATGAAACAATCAAAGGGGCCAGAGTCATCTTTTGAAAACAGAACGAATTAATTTATACTTCCAATCGATGGAAAAAGCTTCTATGCAAAGGATGAAACATACCTTTACTTTATGTATAGGTAAAACATCAAAAAATTCATGTGCAACTAAAATGGAAAAATTTTTAGGCACATCTTCAATTGTATCATACCAATACACATATAATCCATCGGGCGTTACACCTGATTTCGAATGACACACTTCAATATTTGAACAATTTGTTTTGGAATTATGTTGTATTGAATATTCTTCATTTAATCTGACGTTTAATGTTTTCGCTTGGACTTCTCGCATATGTGGACTAACTTCAACTAAATGTAAACTGATAAATGGATATCGATCTTTTTGGATGTGGCGAAAAACCTTTTTTGGATTAATTATTAATACAATTATAATTATTATAAACATTTTGTATATTTTAGGAAGTTTATCGTATACGTTCCAATACAGTATCACACGCCTGTTCTCGAAATCAATAAAAATGATAATAATTTTTAAATTTGTTTGGTTATGTGGGATAAAACTTTTACTAATTCTACATAGTGGAAATGCGGAATTTTGTATTTAAAATTTATTTCACTTAGTTAACTAATTAAAGACGTGAAAGTCGCCATTTTATTAAATAAAATTAAGTTTTGATCGTTTTTTTCGTTAAGAGAGATTACTATCTGGTACATGTCCAGTATGTACACATTTACGAAAAATTGGTCCTCTGATCGGAAGTTTCAGGAGACCCCATTTTAGTTAGATTAAAAAATTGCCAGCGCTCTCTTTAGTGATCTTTGTAAACTAACTTTTAATGAGCGTTAATTAATTAAAAGAGCGATGATAATTAAAAGATTGGTAATATCTATTATAGAATGAATACGAAATCGAAAATTATATTATTATTTTACCCTTAAGACGTCTGCAGCTAGTGTACCTTTTCCCGGACCTAATTCAATTATTTGTAAAGGAGTTGGGTCACCTATTTTCTCTAATTCACTTATAAACCATACAGCAACTAACTGTAATTCAAGTTAAATATACGTTCAAAGAAAATTTTAATTGAAAAGCTAAGATTTGTAAATACCTCCCCAAACATTTGTCCCATTTCTGGTGATGTAACAAAGTCCCCACGTTCTCCAATAACATCCCGATTCATGTAATAACCCAATGAGGGATTCGTTAAAACTTCTTTCATATAATCAGCTACTGTTATGGGGCCAGTTAATTTTATTCGAGCCACAAGTTCCCGAGTTAATTTATTTGTATCATTTATCCCATTTTTAGCTACTGTTGAATAAAATTTTTTGGATGCATGTGATAGAATTTTCCGTAACATTTCTACAAAAGTTATTTTTAATTTTTTACCATTTAGAAATTTTGAATTGTTTATTTTTACAAATGGGACAAATCAAGGCGTTCTGTCAAATTTGAAATTGACTTGTGAGGTTATGTAATATTGTTTTACAACCTTTGATAAAGATAATGTTTAAATTACATAAACAACTTTTAAATAAGTTTAGTAAATATGGATTATTTATTATTAAACATAAGAATGTTAAACCGAATCTCATAATAAATCGTTTTGTAACGACAAAACAAGCTAAACCTAATTTACGAAATCCAGTACAATCTGAAAATCAAGAAATTGGACCTTTGGGATGGTTCTTATTGGTTAGTTATAAAATTATAATTTCAATCTTTAATAATTATATTAAACCTTATTTCAGTTAATTCCAACGACAACATTTGGTTTAGGTGTTTGGCAAATACAGCGTAAACAATGGAAAGAAACTTTATTAGCTGATTTAAAATCTCGTCATGAAACTATACCAGTTCCATTACCTGAAGAGTAAGCTACAAAAATTTTTAAATATTGAACTGATTATATAAGTTTAAGAATAATGTCCGATAAAATTTCTTCGTTTAATATAACTTGTCATTTTTAAATTCCAGTTTAAACGAATTAAAGGATTTGGAATATTATCCTGTCACAGTAAAAGGACATTTTGATTATTCTAAAGAAATTTATTTAGGTCCTCGATCATTAATTATAAATGGAGATGCAGCTACTCAAAGTAGTTTAATTTCACAAAGTAAATTTGGAACTTCTGGTTATTTAGTTATAACCCCGTTTAAGCTGTCTGATAGAGAGTAAGTCATTTTTTAAGAAACCTGAGACATCAAAAATTGATTAAATTTGCTAAATTTGCAGCAGATTTCTACAGTTATTGATATCCAAAGGGTCTTAATAATTTGAGTATCATTTAGAATTGTACATTTGTTTTTATTTTTTTAATAGTTTGACAATTCTTGTAAATCGTGGCTGGGTTCCATCAAATAAAAAAGATCCACGATCTCGACCAGAAGGACAAGTCGATAAGGAATTAGTAATAACTGGTATTGTACGATTGAATGAACCACGTCCAACTTTCACTCCAAAAAATGTACCAGAATCAAGATCATGGTTATATAGGTGAGCTTTTTAATAAATTGACCCAATTTATTTATTATTTTATTGTTTGTTGAATGTTTTTACAGAGATTTAGAAACAATGTGTCGATATACGGGTGCAGAACCGATTTATATTGAAGCAATTACAGATTGTACAATTGAAGGTGGTCCAATTGGTGGACAAACAAGGATTACGTTACGGAATGAACATTTATCGTATATTTTCACATGGTTTTCATTATCAGCATTTACTGGATTAATGTGGCATCGAATGTTTATTAGAAAATTACCTCTATTATAAATTGATTTTTATGCACATTTATAGATTAAATATGTTGAAATAAAGATTTTATTTATTTTATTAAAAAATTATTGATTTATCAATTTTTTAAAAATATTATTTGGACAAGTACTTGTAGCAACTATTTTTAACACATACGGAACTTAACAGTTAATAGATTTCGGAAAATAAATTAATAAAGAAATAACTATAGTTTAATTATAAGAAATTAATTAATAAATACTTATAATAATAAAAAAAGTTATAAATTATAAAAGTTAAGTTATAATAATAAAAACTTATGGTTCCATCCAGGATCGAACTGGAGACCTTCTGCGTGTAAAGCAGACGTGATAACCGCTACACTATGGAACCTATAAACATACAGTCATTGTTATGAATCATATTGCAATATAACCTTTAGTCACACAATGATAAATGTCTATATTACACCTGGAAAATGGATTCAAATTGCAAAAACATTACATTGAAAACTTCATGTATTGTTGAAAAAATCTGCTTCAAAACACAAAAACTACTTTTTATCACTTGTTAGTGTTGTAGTCAATTCAAGTAAAACTAGAAAATTTAAATATAATCGGTCTATACTTGTAAGTATTATAATTTAATTAGCAAATTTCTAAACGTAATATAAATAAATTGAAAAAAAATTATTTATAAGCACATATGTGTTGATAGGCTGACAACTCAAGTAAGAACAAATGGCTTATGAAAAAATTTTTAATTAATATCTAAATTATAAACAAATTAAGAAAAACTGCTGTATTTAAGAGTTTATTGTTTTCAATAGATAATTCCAGTATTTTTACACGAATCACCTTCCTCGCATTCAACGTTTGTTCTCATAAAATAATCACAGTATTTATACATAAATACATTATTTTAATTCAATTCGGGTTTTGTATGGCAAGAATTTTGAAATAATAAATCAAAACGATATATTAAAATTATAAATAATTTATTTAATTTAATATATTTTTATTACAAACTTCAAATTATTAAAAGGTAATTTAATTTAAAAAATCGGTGTAATTTGTAAATACAGTGTTATAAAAACATTAATATCAAAATTGAATTCATATTATTTTTAAATAGAATTGAAATTTTAACAACGTAAATTAAATCGTTTGTTTTACGTCTTTTAACCATATAGTGTTCACCATTAGGTAAAAGAATTAAAGTGCGCAAGGGCATCCACCGCCCGGCATTGGAGTTTGGATATCCGAAATAGTTGTGATTCTCCTTTGAGGCCTATAAAAAAAATTAATTTATAAAAAAGAAAAAAATTAAAATTAGTATTTTATTTACCCTCCACGTCCTCCACCACCTGGACCTCCACCTCCTCCACCACCTGGACCTCCACGTCCTCCACCACCTGGGCCTCCACGTCCTCCTCCCCATCCACCTCCTCCAGGCCCATTACGACGATCATTAAAATCAGAGAACCCACTAAAAACTGGGCCAGTTAAAGTTCTGAAGCTAAAAAGAAATTGTTAGGTGTATAAATTATTTCAATGCATAATTGTGTGTTATAAACAACTTACAATAATTGAAGGAAAGCAATAAACGCCCAAAATATACCTACGAGTCTATCTAAACTCCATGGGCGACTATTATGAACTGTCCCATCTGTAAAAAACATGTAACAAATTATTTAAGAAAATATATAAATCAAATTAAATTGTATAAATACCTTTTGCGACAAAAGGCATTCTGTGTTTATCATATGAATATCATATTTATTTAAAAAATAACGTGTATTTTATGATAAAACACTTTCAACAATTTGGAAGCATGACACGACAACATAAACATACCTCATATATAGTCAAATCCGATAAAAACACACCGGCCTGAATCTTCATGTTCATTTCAAATACAAAATACACGATTTTGATAGTGTTTTAAGTTTTTTATCGGATATAATATTGTTTATCCAAGTAAAATATTCATTTAAACACAAAAATTTTTTAAATACTCCATAAAAATCGTGTATTTTTAAATTTTTAATAAAGACGACGTATTCAGATCGATGTGTTTTTTTTTTGTAGTTGATTGTACATTTTCTAAAAGCACTATCATCAGAGAAGAGGTAGCATACTCTGTCTTTTTTCTATGCTACTATCAAATTTAGTTTTGACTACACCCACTAAGAGCGCTGATTTAAAAAAAAATGACGTAAATTATATATTGCATTTACATGTAATAGACATAGATGTCATAGTTGTAGCACGCATGGTAGGTTGGATAGCACAGCGCTCAACTCTTTAAGCACCCTTTTGTCGGAGATTAAGAATTTTTTTTATGGAAATCGTTTGGTCATTTTTTTCTTTGACGTTTTTTTACAATTTTCTTTGTGGAAATTGTTTAGTTGCGAATTAATTACTATATTTCATTGTTTGGTCATTTTCAGTCCACTTGGTTTTCCTCAATTTCTAATATTTCTTTTGTATGGCTTAGAGTCTGATTTATGGTGTTGATAAAATATTAAATTTTGTAATCTAGTTTGAGTTTTAAATAAGTGGTAAAACAGTATTGGACAATCACTTTGAGATTTTAGCTCTAGAGTCGCAAAAATAATAACTACTCATAACACATTCGACTGATTATTTCCCTTTGACTAACAAAATGTGATTATATATTAAACATTATTTTGAAAACTCTATTACAAGTTTTATGCCTATGGTTTTTAAATATTGGTATTTCTATATAGTTCTTAATTATACCGATAGTAGGATTCTTTGTTAGCATAAATG
This sequence comes from Chrysopa pallens, assembly GCA_020423425.1. Taxonomy (NCBI): domain Eukaryota; kingdom Metazoa; phylum Arthropoda; class Insecta; order Neuroptera; family Chrysopidae; genus Chrysopa; species Chrysopa pallens. Next base: position 84,974,580 of record CM035593.1, read on the forward strand.
TCCAATTACGGATTCATGCTAAGATTTCAGCACTATAATAGCAAAAATAATAACTACTTATAACAACACATTCAGCTGACTATTTTTCCATAGGATGTAACACTCTAGAACTACAACTTGTAATAGAAAGACATATAACTTGTAATAGTATGTATCAATTACAAGCTATCCGTCTTTGTTGTTTAAATGTTGGTAGTTGTAAATAGTTCTTATTTATACAGGTAGGTAGAGTCTTTGTTAGCGTGAATAGCGGATAGAAAGGTTTTGAAATAATAAATCAAATCAATATATTAACATTATAAATAAACTTTTTAATTTAATCTATCTTAATTACAAAATTCATTTTTAAACGATAATTAAGTTTTAAAAATCGCTTTAATTCCACCTGTAATAGTTTACGAATTAAACGTCACACTAAAAACATTAATTACACAAGTGTTAGAAATTGATAAATTATTATCTGTATAAAAATTTTTTCTATAATTTATCCACTTAATTCTATTTTAACTTCATTCCTAAAACGCAATTAAATAAGTTTTAAAAATCAGTTTAATTCCACCTATAAAGGTTTATGAATTAAACGTCACACTAAAAACATTAATTACGTTATAGTGTTATACAAAAATTTATATCGAAATTATATTTATATTATTTGTTAATAGAATCGAAATTTTGAATTCGTACAACGTAAATGAAGTCGTTTTTTACGCCCTTTAACCATAATAGTGTTAACCATTATGTAAAGGGTTTAACGTGCTCACCCACCACCCGCCATTGGAGTTTGACAATCTGAAATGGTTGCGATTCTTCCAATTCTCCTTTGTGGCCTATAAACAAAAAAATAGTTTGAAAAAGAATATATAGAAACAAAAATTCTATTAATATTTACCCTCCGCGACCTCCACCACCTGGACCTCCACGTCCTCCTCCCCATCCACCACCTCCTCCTCCAGGACCACCACCAGGCCCATTACGACGATTATTGTATTCGGAGAATCCACTAAAAACTGGTGCAGTTAAAGTTTGAAAGCTAAAAAAAAATTATTAAGTGTATAAATTATTTCGTAATTGTGTGAAATAAACAACTTACAATAATTGAAGAAAAGCAATAAACGCCCAAAATATTTCTACGAGTCTATCCAAACTCCATGGGCGACTATTATGAACTGTCCCATCTGTAAAGAAAATGTAAAAAAAATTATTTAAACAATATATTATATAAATCTAATCATATAAATAACCTTTTGCGACGTAAGGCATTTTATTTTTATTATGTGAATATCATACTTATTTAGAAAATAGCTTGTGTTTTATTATAAAACACTTCAACAATTTCGTCAGCATAACATCATAATGACATGCACTTTCATAACAATAACCTCAAATATTCTGTTTCGTGCATTTATTCATAAGTTTTGTTAATTCTCTAAGGTGACGATACAAATTTAATTTATTAGTAGTAGTTTTCTGTAATCGGTTACATATAGTAGATAATAGATGTCTCTAGAGCAGTACATTCAATTTCTGTAATTTATATGAATTAATGCTGATCTCGGTTCCATAAAAAATTAATTGTTGCTCGGTTCTAAATATTATTATTATATTATAAATATCATTTTCTACTTTATAATAATTTTCCAGATCGAAATCAGATGCTGCAATTTTTCAATCAAGTTTAATCATTATATATTTTTATTCTTAATTTTTTTGTTATAGGCTTTGAAGCATAGACTCGGAGATTACCAACTACCATTCGAACTTTCAATAATAAATTTTAAGAAATTGAAAATTTATTATATTAAGATATTACTATAAAATTAAAAAAAAAAATATTGAAGCAATTAAAGATTATACAGTTGAAGGTGGTCCAATTAGTGGACAAACAAGGATTTCGTTACGGAATGAACATTTAAGATTTATTTTGACATGGTTTTCAATATCAGCATTTACTGGATTAATGTGGCATCGAATGTTTATTAGAAAATTATCTCTATTATAAATTGATTTTTATGCACATTTATAGATTAAATATGTTGAAATAAAGATTTTATTTAATTTATTAAAAAATTATTGATTGTATTTTTTAACAGTTAATAGATTTCGGAAAATAAAGCTTTACAAATTTTTTGAACCAATATAAATCTGATCTTTGTTTGATTACTAAAATTTAACTAAGGAATAAATTAAATAAATAATTAAAAATTTTATGGTTCCATCCAGGATCGAACTGGAGACCTTCTGCGTGTAAAGCAGACGTGATAACCGCTACACTATGGAACCTCTATGTTTTACACATTAAAATAACAAACTACTCCATTTTCTCCTTATTCGTAATATTACTCCGTTTGCTATATGTACGATTATTCGATACAAAGACAATTTGTTAAGGCGTTTCTTTTTAATTTTTAGTTTGATAATTCTTTATTAGCATCATAATATAAATACAATGCCGCTTACAACTATAGCACCTAGCCTAAGCTTTATCTATAATACATCTTCTTATATACTAGTTACATCGAGATTACAATTTTTTGATACATCGTTTGAAAAATTTAAAATAAAAAAAAAACATTAAGAGGATTCTTGAAGAGAGAATGAAAATGCTAAAAATTTTGAGCGCCAAAAATCAACAAGATTTTTTGAAGTAAATATGAATGGAATATAATCTAAGTACGTTTCAATTGTTATTTGAACAAATTAATATATATATTTAAAAAAAAAACAAATAAAGTAATTGTTTATTTTAGTTTAGTCAGTGAACTTAGGAAAACTTATAAATGAAATGGAAGGTTAATTAGATTTATTTTATTATTTTTTTTTATGTTACATATATGTTTTTAATAAAAAGATACCTTTTACCTACCTGTCTTATCATATTATATAAATTATATAATTGTTAAAAAAAAAGAACCAGTAAATGAAACCTTATACAACCTAATAAATATAGGAACATACTGTGTGTACAAAAAAAGATCGGGCCATTAAAATACCAAAAAGTTTTTCTTAGAAAAAATGGAGATCTGATGAAAACACGATTTTTTCAAAACGGGGGGTAAATCAATAACTTCCTGATTTTTGAAAATCTTCGATTTTCTTAGCGGGAAGTGAATATTTTTGAAAATTTTTCTTGGCTATTGAAAAAAATTTTTCTATTCTAATTTAGAAGATTTCAATCTACAAAAATGTAAGAACTTATAAATCTTAATTTTAATTGTATGAAAAAAAATAAATTTATTTATTTACTTAACGCATTTTAAATGAATTTTTTGTAATTACTATGTTTAATTAAATTAGATTAATTAGTATTTAAACAATGTTTTCAAGTGAAAAAAAAACAAATTTTTAAACAAAAAATTATGATGAAAAAACCTCATGTGAGCGATAAAAGTGGTAGGGATTATTTATTATTTATTATCTGCTATAAAATATTCAACTTACCTTGTCTTGAAAATGAAAATATACCACAATTATAATGTAAAAAAAAATATCTATATGTAATTACTTACACAATAGTTTACAATCTTATATAATGTGTTATTATTATTATATTATAAATACTTAGATATAAAATTAATTAATTTTTTATCTTCCCGCTAAGAAAATCGAAGATAACTTCCCATTGGTTTTACCCCGTTTTGCAAAAATCGATTTTTCATCAGATCACGACGTTTTGAGGTTACAGGAAGCTTCTCTGACTACCCCTGCGAGGTTGTCACTATGTCTGTATGTGAAAGTATGTGTGTGAAAGTATGTGAACCGCTTATAATTGTCGAACGGCTCGACCGATTTCATCGTGGCTGATACCATTCGAAAAGAATTTGGATCGATTCGGACTGGTAGATTTTGAGAAATCTCAAAAAAACTAAATATACTCCAAACTATTTTGGATTAATTTATAAACGGCTCTATCGATCAACTCCAAAAATCAGCACTTAACCTTGATAAACCACGTCGATTGCTGCCAATCCGGTTAAAATCGGTTGTATTCGTTCGAGAAATATCGTGAACTAAAAATTTCAAAAAAGTGCTTTTTACATAACTTCGACATTTTTTTTCGGACCGTTTTTGATGAAAGCAAATAATTATAAAAGATCAAAAAACCACGTCGATCGCCGCCAAGAACGTGAAAATCGGTTGGTTGGGTTCGAGAGATATCGTTAACGAAATATTCGGGAACAGCGATCTTTTGAGAGCTCAAAAATATAAAGCGGGAAGTTGCAAATTTATTAATTACTTTTTTGACTAACAGACTAGGCTAACAGGCCTACTTCAGAAAATCTTAAGATGTTGTCTGATGTAATATCAGATTTTCTGATCAGAAATTCTGAAGCTACTACAAACAGCATTATATAGACCCCACACATAAGATTTTCTAATCAGAAAATCTAATGGTGTACGCCCGCCCGCTCTAAAAATGTCCATTACAGTTTACAAGTACTAATATTTGATTCCAACAGTTTACTATGTATATATTTGAATACAAAAATGAATAATTTAAAAACTATATATAAAATAAATATATAATATAAATACTTAAATAGTTACGATGTATATACATAATTTACCTATCTATCTCTTATATACATATATTCACCTGAAGTGATATTGATAAATATAACTTTATAACTTAACTTACCTTTTAATCAGTGATAGAACTCCAAGTGAATAAATAAATAATTGAACCTGTATAGATTCTATTATCAATCTACTTATACATCTAAAATAAATACAATATTCAATAGTTTTGTATTTATCGGTTTTTATTTAATTGTTTAATTATCAGTAAATTGTTTTAATACAAGTTTTATTTATTGTTATTCAAGTTATTTATTTTTATAATTGTTTTTCAATTGTAAGTATTATTTTTTATAATAATTTTTATTATTCTTCTTCAATTTGTAACAAAATTTATTATGATTTATTGAAAATTCGTTAAAAACATCAACTAACAGTGTTAATTGTTTAGATACTTCATGTATGTGCTTCATTATCAATGTTTGAATTTTTTAAAATGATTAGCATTCATGTATTTATAATTGTACAGACTGTATATTTAAGGTATTTTATGAATTTTAATTATTAAAAATAGTTCAAACATTGCACCATATGCAGAGTATCTAAACAATTATAACTATTATTTTTACTTGTGTTATCGAATTTTAAAAAACTCATGATAAATTTTTTTACAGAAGAAACATTTGTATTTTTGTATGTAACGAATAAACTTAGAAACTACTGGACCGATTTGTAAAATTCTTTCACCGTTGGGATGCTACACTATCCCCGAATGATATAGGGTACTTTTAATCCCAATATTCACATGGATACAGGAACTATATGCGTGAAATTATGTTACTTCCGCTAGTGATATGATTATATTTGCAAATAGATTATGTGCTTTTTATCTAAATTTGATCTGGGATTGTGGCGCATCGAAACAGTTTACGAAAAAAATGTTTCAAACAAAAGTTGTTTGTTTTGAAATAACAATCTTTTACGGTTTTATAGTTCAGTCATGGATCTATTAGATCCAATGGACCAATTTTTCTTATATATATAATACGCCATCAAAATTTTATCTCGGCTTTTTTTTCATTTTTGAGGTAGCTTGATGCCGGACCAACGGATATGGACTAATTAGGTAGTCAACATCTATAACAAAATTTTATTTGTACAGATAATATTTTGAAGCGTTACAAACTTCCGACTAAATTTAATATATCTATATATGTCGAGTATAAATTATTAAATAATTCATGATAATAATAATGTTATTATTTATATTACATACTATTTAATCTATGTAAGAATTTGGTCCTTGAAATTTTTTTAATTTATTTATACGGCTAATTGTTTTGATACTTAAATTAATAATTATTTTGAAAAATTATTCAAATTTTTGAAGTATAAAAAATATTTATATTCACGTTTTATTTGAAAAGTGTTTAAAAGAGCTTAAATTGGATTAGAATAAATTTGTATTTTGCTTTTTTTGCTATTGTTTAGAAAAATTATCGAAGAAACGGTAAAATAATTTTTTTTTTTAATCTGTTAAAAATAAAGAATTACTTAAATTATTGTTTTAAAAAAGATAATTTCTATCAAAAAATACACAAATAATCTAAAAAAACGCGACGATCTGAATATTTCACGTTTACTTAAAATTATAAAGTCCCCAAATTTTATGATGTATTACAAAATTTTTTAATTTTAAAATATTTTAGATAAACAAAATTAATTCTGATAAACAATTGAACACAGCATAACCTTCATTTAAGTGTCTCATTTTTTTATTTTTTGAGTATACCTGACGAAAAAAATTTATTCTCAAAAGTTTACATGATACAAATAATTTATATGAAAATTTAATTTTAATTTTTAATAAATATTGTATTTCTTTACTAAGATTTATTAGAGAAAGTAAAATAAAATCATTAATCTATCAATCAATAATTATTTTAAAAATAAAATCTTATACACAACTTCATTAACATTTATGTAGCAAATGATTTTTAATCTTAAAACTTATTTATTAATTATCATAAAAGGGAGAAATTTTATATATAAAATTTGGTGCGTGTACGCGTATCAGAAGTTATACTTCTTTGGCATGATTAAAAAGTAAATTTTAATTGCATGCAAATAATTAATTAGAATAAAATAAATAAAAGGACTGTAGAAGGATAGTCAACACAGTCAATAAAGCTCAATTTAAATTTTGAAAAATTAAATAAATAAATATATATTTTCTTACATTAAGTGTAACATAAATCATAATTGATTCAACCTGTGAATTTTATGTGACGGTGATCTTAAATTTTTCACTCTCATCATTTTTCATAACGCGACTAAAGAAGTATAACTTCAACAAGCTACAAACGAACGTATATATATATATATATATATATATATATATATATATATATATATATATATATATATGTTCTATAATTGAACTCTTTATCAATTTAATTGTTTGCTATGTTTCACCCAAGGAAAATTCTTTGAAAAAAAAAAAATAATAATATCTTTATTAGATTTAATTCGCGGCCATTTTCAATAGTAATTATTATCAATTAAAATATATTAATAAAACTGTTGGCAAAGAATTTATTACAATGAATTTTTTTTTTATTTCATAAAATAAAAATATTATTATTTTTAAAGTTCATTAGTTAAGGCTGTTCGGTCAAATCAGGACGAAATCAATTTGCTGGAATTATTTTTATATAGTTTAAATCTATTTAGATAAATCCTTAAACATTGAGGGCACGAGGGGGCGTTATCTAACTATTTAAATAAATAAAATTTCAAAAATAAGTATTTTTAATATTTTTTATTATGACAAAACGGCTGCTCATAGACGATATATTTTAACAAATTTTCCGTCCAGATTCGACCGAAAACAAAATTATCTAATTAAAAGTAAGGAAAAAAACAAATTGGTAACAATTTTCTGTCCCGTTCAAAAGTTATAGAGGTATTTGCTTGAAAAAATTGCCAAATTTCTCACTTAAATACTGCTAATAACTTTTGAAAATGCCCATTAATCTCATCTCTAATTTATTTTGAGCACTTGAGCTGTTTTAAATTTTGGTATGTACAATAATGACTTGAAAACCGAACACCTTTCGAAGAGTTTCGAAGAATTGAAACAATTATTGGTCTGATAAAATTCGTATCCACAATATTAAAGCTACACAATTCGAATGACAGAATACTCCTTTTTTGCCAACAAATACCTCCATACCCTGCTCTATAAAATATTAACAATTCACAGCCTCCATTAAATTTTTTATTTTCATAATTTATAATCAGTATTATATATATATAGTCCAGGAGGTAGCGTTGCATTTTTCATGATGATTTCAGGCCAATCAATTTTCGAATTTATTGAAAGTTTATATGAAGTTGATAATCAAATGGTGGTTCAGTAGGCGCACCCACGGTGGAGGAATAATAAAATATATTTCAGGTCGCATGAAATTAATAATAGTTTCAATAATGTAGTAAATAAAAAATAATCACCAGAATATTGACGGATGGAATAATTGTCAGTTGAATATGACATTTGATTGTCTTAGATGGAGATTGATTAGTAGAAATTTTTATCTCGCACGTCCACTCTCTCGGAGTCTGCTGACTTTCATAACAATGTATGACTGCTAATAAACATTCAATTCCCCAACATGAATTAATCGACTTGAAATAATTGTATTATTTGCAACGCTACCTCCCGCACTAATAGAGATAATATCGGTTTAACGTCTTATTAACGAATTATATGTTCTTATACAAAGTTGTAATCTTTTAAGTTTAATTAAAGTTTATTTATATTTATATTTTTTCAAGCTTCAAGCTCAAAACATAAATAAAAAAAATGGATAATATTGGAAGGCGTCAATGTATTCCAATAATATATACACGTGGAACACATTATGAAGTTGGATTTGATGTGGTAAGTTTATCAAATTGTTTTATTGAATTTTTATTACGTTTTTATAATACGTTTATCACATCACAGTCAAAGCATGACAAACTGGTGAAAATGATGTTAAAATATTCTTATTTTTAAATAGATAACATACATTATAATAATAAAATTTTATTTGAGATAAAATTTAATATTAAAAATTTATTTTTAAAACGGAATTTAACAAGTAGAGATAAAACAGTGTTAATTGTTAAGCAAAAAATTGCTATTTTAATTGTTACTTTTTTATGAAATACGAATACAAAAAAACTATGATTTTTTACGATAAAGTTATAAATTTTGTAAACATTAATTTTTAAAAGTTGGAAAAAATTTCGAATTTGGATACTTTGGACCTATTATTTCATGCAAAAGTTATAAAATATCCTTTAGTGAGAATTTAAAAAAAAAAAATCATTTTTTATACTTGTTTTTTAATAATTTATTACACAGTATACGTAACTTATCTGTAGTATTTATGTCTTTATCTGACTCACTAGCAACAAATATTTAAAAACAAGGTAAAAAAAAATGAAATGAGTATTGTACAAACAATATAAAAAAAATTATTTATTTTCTTTATACATTTTTAGTGAGTCAAAATTATTGAAATTCCAAAAATATTATGTTTATCGTAAAAAGTCATTCTTTTGAATTCGTTTTATTATATCGCCAAATTGCCACCTAGGAACATGCATTTACATAAATCAGTAGGATCATTTAAAGAAAATCGTGTAAGAAAATTGGGGTGAAAAAGTTTTTTGTAGCCATGCCACGATTTCTAATAGTATACTGAACTAGATTTCAAATTGGGTTGATGCCAATTAGGGGAGAAAAAATATTAGATTATCTGAATTTAATTATGATAATGCAAAGCAAACAGTACAATTTTCTCAATCTCAACCAAAGAGCCGTCACAAATAGAACTAAATGAAAAAAAAAAAAATTGATATTTATAACGATGATTTAATCTGAATACAATTTTGTTTTTTTTAATTCTAAAAGCTAATAAAACAAAGACTTTTTTTATAATTACTATGAGTATTATAAAACTATAAATTATATATTTAATTTATAAATAATTAAAACTATACTTATTAACAACAGTTTATTACAAACGATAATAAATTGATCTAGTTGTTTAATTTTTTTTTTTTTTTTTTTAATAATTTATTTCCTTTATTTGAAAATTTTATTGCGGGATGTTTTTATTTAACTGAACATATAAGCAATAAATTATAATTGTTAACTGATAAGTTTTATCATAATTATTTGCAAATGGCCTTGTTGAATCCAAAAATAAAACATAACCGTAGTTAAAGTATATATCAGACACATTTATCAAATTAGGATAATTTTCGGTATAGTATTTGAACGTAATTTGACCGACCATCAGGGTAATAAACAAATTGTCAAAAGTTATTGATATTCTCACTAATTACTAAAAAAAATGGGTGTGTGTACGTTATGTATGTGCGTCAGAAGTTATACTTCTTTGGCATTATTAAAAAACATTTTTTAATTGCATACAAATAATTAATTACAATAAAATAATAAAAGGACTGGAGAAGGATAGTCAATACAATCAATAAAGCTCAGTTTAAATTTGAAAAATAAATAAATATATATTTTCTTACATTACAAGTGTAAACATAAATCATTACAATAGCTTCAACCTGTGAATTTTCTGTGACGGTGATGTGCACGAATCTTAAAATTTCACTCTCATCATTTTTTCATAACGCGCATAAAGAAGTATAACTTCCAAAAAAGTTGTGGCCTGTATTTTATTCCTAATGAGAATTGTGTATCACCGTTTTTGATAGAAATCTGTAATGTAATAAATATTGTTTTTTAATATAATAAACAATTTTTGCTCATAAATAACTTCACACTTATTATTTATGTTTCTCTGGAGTTCCACAAATAATTCAAGACCAAAATTTGCCATATCGGTGCAGCCGTTCTCGAGTTTAACGAACAGCAATACATTTTTATGTAGATATAGATTGTCATTATTAAAAGCTCCTGTAGAGGTCTCTACCAAACACACACTACCATAAAGAAGTTTATAATTTATACAGTATTTCTCTATTAGTTTATTTACTTACTGTCAATGACAAGGAAATTCTGTACTCAATTACAATATTTTTATAGGTATTAATTAATGGATATAAAAAATTATCGGTACTAATGAGAAATAACTATTATAAAATTAATGATTTTTTTGTAATTAAATCATTTATAAATAAACAAATTGATCGATTAGAAGATGATTAATTTTTAAATATGCGTAAAATATTTCATCATTATAAAGTGTTCTATTTTTATTTATTTATTTATTATAATTATTCAATAAATTAATTATAATTAAAAATGCGTTCGTGTATTTAAAATTTAATTATTCATAGAAAAAAATAAACTAAATATAGAAACTAAACAATGCATGAATGATTTTTTTGAAAAAAATGAAAATTTAAATACTTAATTCCTAGTTTTGATAAAACAATTATCATATTTATATAATAGTCGATTTTATCCCATCCGCTTCTACTGGAAAAATTACGATTATGAAAATCAATCTTTTATAATTACATTCATATTTTCATAAATTAATACTAGTAGCGCCGGATTTAATCTTAGTGTCATCCTTAGGCACTGCCACATTAACGAAAGTTTTCATAAAATGAGTCAAGGTTCTATATAATGCCATTTCTAAATAGAACTTTCAGCAATCGATCGAAACCTTTTAGAGAATATTCTAGAACGCACCAAATCGCAATTCGATCGATCCTAGCCGTTCAAAAGTTATGTGAGGCTTACAAGCATACATGAAAATGGCTTAAAATGTCGATATCTGATAACAACCTCTTTCATCTAAATTGAATGGAAATCAATAAGTTAAAAGAAACAACAATATTTATAATTTTGAACATCTTGATAATGAAAAAATTTATTTTATTTATTTTAATTTGAAGTTTTTTAAACATGATGACACATTTCAAAGAATTTTCCATAACGCGAAGAAAATTCCTTTTCCCCCTCTCTGAATTTTTCCTCACCCTAGCGGTGGCACTAACGTTAAATCCGGCTCCGATTATACCACCTTTTTTTTATAAGTAACAAGAATTAACAAAAGTGATAAAAATCAATAAAGGATATTATGTTTTCAAGTATAAAAACGGATTTTTCATAAGTGTAAATAAAAATTGTCGTAAAATCTTGAAAAACATCCGTTTTATATAAAAAAAAAAAAATAAGTACAAATAAATTAATAAATATATATATATAATCAATTAATGATTGATTAAATATAATGACTTGATTCATTTTGATATTATAAATAAATTACCTAATTATATGTTGATATTACCAAAATGATTATAATTAAATTTAAATTATGTAAGATAAATTTAATAAGTGCAATTAAGTTAGCGTGGAAGTTTAAGAAAAATTTATTTAACTAAATCTCAAAAAATTGCTTCCAAAATGCTATATCAAGATTCGTTATTGTTCCAGGGATTAGATAATTATTTAATTAATTATTTGCAATCAAAATTACAAAAAACTATTTTCCTTATATCTCAGCTAATTAATGCTTTTTTCTATATTTTTTTAATTCAATAAATTGCTCCCGATTTGCTCTTTCGATATTAATCCATTTGATTCAGCAATTACTTTTATTTATGCATAACTAATATTAGATTATTAATTGCAATTTTAATAGCCACCGTAAAACTATGATTTCACATTTTAAGAGTCGCACCATAAGAATCAAGTTCATCATAGTCTTACGATGGCTATTTAAATTGTAATTAATAATTTTAATTAATTATCCATAAATAAAAGTAATTGCTGAATCAAATGGATTAATATCGAAAGAGCAAATCAGCAGCAATTTATTGAATTAAAAAAAATATAGAAAAAAAGCATTAATTATCTGAGATATAAGGAAAACAGTTTTTGTAATTTTTATTGCACAAATAATTAATTAAATAATTATCTAATCACTGGAGCAATAACGAATCCTGATAGAGCATTTTGGAAGTGATTTTTTTAGGATTTGATTAAATAAATTTTATTAAACTTCCACGCTAACTTAATTGCGGTTGTTGATATTACCAAAATGAATATAATTAAATTTAAATTATGTAAGATAAATTTAATACTAATATAATAATGACTTGTACTTTATATTTAAATGATCAAGTTCAATGCAACAATATGTTTTTATTGTTGTTTAGTGTTTGTATTTTTAATATTATTTCAATTGACATTCACTTTCAATGGTAGTTAGTTATAGTCTAAGATCCGGCTGCTAAATTACTATATTAATAATTTAAATTGTCAAGATTTATTTATTCAATTCATTTGATTCAGCAATAACTTTTATTTATGCATAATTAATTAAGATATTAATTACGATTTCAAATAGCCACCGTAAGACTATAATGACATCACACTTTTAGAGTCGTACCATAAGAATCAAGGGTCGTACCATAAGAATCACATAGTCTTACGGTGGCTATTTGAAATCGTAATTAATAATCTTAATTAATTATACATACATAAAGAAAAAATTGCTGAATCAAATAGATTAATATCGAAAGAGCAAATCGGAAGAAATTTATTGAATTAAAAAAATATATAAAGTAGCATTAATTAGCTGAGATATAATGAAAACAGATTTTGTAACGTTGATTGCAAATAATTAATTAAATAATTACCTAATCACTGGACCAATTACGAATCCTGATAGAGCATTTTGGGAGCATTTTTTTTTAGATTTGGTTAATTAAATTAAACTTCCACGCTAATTTAATTGTGGTGATAATGCAACTAAGGTGTGGAGTAAACTATTAAATCAAGTCTAATTTTTAAAAAATCTAATAAATTCATACTGACATTATAAATATTATTCAACCTTTGGACTTAAGTTTTATCAAGATCGTGTATTTTTATAAAAACATAACTTAATGTATTTTAACAGCAAAATGACAGCATAAAAACATACAGTAAATCTATTCTCAAAAAGAAATTCAATATCAAGAATTTTCCCGGACTTATAATAATCCAAAATATTGAACGACATGTGAAAAAGACAGTTTTAAGTGGATATTTGTGTTTGATAGAGACATCTACAGGTTTTATTAATAATGACAATCTGTAATATAATATACAATGGTAATTTTTTCAATTTTCATAAATAAATAAAAAAATAATTATACAAATATTATGAAATTTGATATGCACAAACTTAAAATGAAATTGGAGAGCATGTCGAAGAGTTTTCACCCCCACCTTTTGAAAAAGAATTCGTAAAAATAAGAACTTTTTGAAGTTATACTTCTTTTGGCGCGTTTGTATGAGAATTGAATTTGTAAGCTGTGCGCACATTTTTGTAATCGATATGTAATGATGAGAGGGTGTTGGAAATCTTATTTTGGAAAATGTTAAAAAAATACTAACTCTTTTCTAATTAAGCTAAGAGTGCTTGGAGAAGATCGAAACTACTCGTCTGTTTTTGCCCTCACCAATCTTTGTACTGAAAAGATTTGGGCCAGCCATTCTTTGGCATCTTTCAGCTTCAAATATCTCCTGCTAATCTTAAAGAACTCCAACTTGAAGTAGGGACTCTTATTGTGTAACCTTTCTAAAGATATCTAAATCTTCATTCGATCAGTCGTTTTAGCTTAATCTCTAAATGTCTAAGCTATTAACATTTGTACTCTATTGAGCAAACGAGATACCTAAAAGTTACTTTAAGACTGTGTTGATTATCCTTTTCCAGTCTTTTTTTATTATTTTATTGTAATTAATTATTTACATGCAATTAAAAATTGTTTTTAATGATGCCAAAGAAGTATAACTTCTGTCGCGCGTACATAACGTACACGTACCCATTATTTTATTAGATATTTTTCTTATAAAGAATTAGACAAGAATTCATGTAATTTATGTTTGTGCTACTTAGGTTCCACTGTATTTAAAAACAATGTCATCTACAATTAACTATAAACAAGAGTGCAAAACTCGTGTGTATTTTATTGTTCCCAAAAGATTAGAATACGAGTTGTGACCTTGTTATATTTAATATTACTTATTCAGAATTTATGCAGTAAGTGTAAATAAAACCTTGCTAAATTTTATTTAAATAAATCTTCCTGAAATTCTCTACTTGCAGTATTCATTTGCTGCTCAGTTTCTATAGAAAGTTGTTTTTTTCTCTTTATGAAATGTTTTTTGGAATCCAAAAAGAAGTATTTATTAATACTTTATATAAATATATCCTTAAATATTTTGAATTTGAGTCATAAAAATACATTATTGTTATATTAAAATTAAAAATTCGATATAATCTTTCTATCACGTAACCTAAAACTCGATCTGCCATGTTGTGACGTCATGTTGGCAAACACTATTAGTTGTCATCTGTCAGTTCAATCTAAACAGTTATCTTAATTAGTAACAAAATATTTTTTAGGTTATGTTTTGTTCTTAATGTGTAATACCAGTATTGTCAATATTATGTGCCAGTATTACAGCAAGTTATTGGTTTTACCTCGTTTTAAAAAAATCGAGGTTTCATCAGATCTCGACGTTTTGAGGTTACAGGAAGCTTCTCTGACTTCCCTTGCGAAGGTGTCACTATTTCTGTATGTATGTATGTATGCATGTGTGTGTGTTGGTGTGAAAGTATGTGAACCGCTTATAACTTTTAAACGGCTCGACGGATGATATTCGAAAGAGCTTGACCTAACTTAGATTTTGAATACAATTTGGATCGATTCGAAATGGTAGATTTTGAGTAATCTCAAAAAAAAACCTAAGAGACATATTTTCTAAGAGTAAAAATTATCTCTACCAATATAATTTCCCTTGAAATTTAAAAGTGTGAATGATTTTATAAACAATGTCATCCACAATTTAGTGGGACCATTTTTTTTTAATGAATACAAGGATGCACGAGTATAAAATATTTATTATTCCCAAAAGATTACAATATTAAAAATCGAAATTTTGGCCTTGCATCATTTACTTATTGCATCATTTTATTCTGATAAATTAAAGAGTTTTCCTTCCTGATTTTATTTTTTGCCTATTTTTGAAGTGTTATACGAAATTGTCTTGTGCCTTTTTACTGGAATTAAGAAACGTCTTTGGCTTCAATTATTCCCTATTAAGGATTTTTTTAAATTTTAAGCTTTATAGATTTAACTCAACTGACCTCCTTAAAATAAAATTGATATTACATAATAGCTAATAATTTTTTTAATAAAATATATATAATTTAACCGCTAATAAAATGCTGAGACTATTACTTTAATGAATTGATAATTAATTTCCTGTTATATATGAAAACTTTAAATAATTATTTTTATTAACCATCAAACACATATAACCATGATTTTTTTATTAAAAAATAATATTCTCTTCTATGCAAATTATGTATAAAAACAAGGTTATATATTATAAGCCATCTCATCTCTATTACCAATAACCATCATATATTTTCGAATAAAAAATAAAAAAATGTTGTTTATTTTGATTAAAAAATTTGCATTATATAATATTTTCAATTATAAATTCTATTTAAAATAAATAAAAAAAATAATTATATTAAATTGATAATTAAAATTTTCGTAATATAAGAATTTAAATGCCCTTCAATTATATTAATTTAATAAGATTTTTCATAAATTCTTAAATTTAGGCAATATTTATAACTAGCTGTTATCCTGGTAATCTAATTTAATTACAATGTAATAAACAAGTGAAGATAACAAACACAAACTAATAGAGTTAATTGTTTAGAAACTCTACATATGATTGAATTTTATTGTTTGAACTATTTTTAATTCATAAAATACTATAAATATCTAGTCTATACAGTTATATATGTATAAATGTATAATTTTAATAAATATTGTTATTCCCTATGTGTTTATTAGCCAAATTTGAGTTAAAATTGTGAAGAACTCAAACATTCTACGAAAAAATGTTTCAAACAAAAGTTGTTTATTTCAAAAAAAATAATAAGGGTGACATCTATCACCGCAATTAAGTTACGGTAGAAGTTTAATAAAATTTATTTAACCAAATGTCAAATAATTGCTTCCAAAATGCTCTATCAGGATTCGTTATTGTTCCAGGGATTAGATAATTATTTAATTAATTATTTGCAATTCAAAATTACAAAAACTATTCTCCTTATATCTCAGCTAATTAATGCTACTTTCTATTTTTTTTTTAATTGAATAAATTGCTCCCGATTTGCTCTTTCAATATTAATCCATTTGATTCAGCAATTACTTTTATCGATGCATAATTAATTAAAATTATTAATTACGATTTAAATAGCCACCGTAAGGCTGTGATAACGTCACACGTCGCACCATAGAATCAAGGGAGTCGCACTATAAGAATCAAGGGAGCAATTATTTGAGATTTGGTTAAATAAATTTTATTAAATTTCCACCCTAACTTAATTGCGGTATTATTATCGCAATGTTTGCGCATCAATAATTGAAAACAGAGGGTATTTCAAATAATTTTTCTCAAAAAATTATTTCTAAATATAAATAAAAAATTTTTTTTGATTTGTAATTTATTTTAAGGATATAAATTATTTGATTCCATATAAGTCCATATAAATTGTCGGAAGCTTTACAGACTTCGATCAAAACAAAAATAAACTATTTGATTGGGTAACAAAAAACTGTGAAATGTACCATGACTTACTTCAAGGCCAAATTTTTTTTTTTTTTTTTAATTTAAACTATTTAAATATAAACAATTTTTTTGTCTTCTTATGTAATTAAAATGGAATTTTTCAGTTAATTTTGTTTTTTTTAACAGGGCCGCAATTTTGCTGCAATAATTAAAGAATTTCTGGAATCATCTCGTACATTAAACGATGAATACATACCGATATATGAAACAAAAGATGGCCGACGGGTTTACGATGAAACATTAGAATGTGTGAAGAAAAATTTCCCACAATATGTCCGAGAGTTAGAAGGAACGGCGGATGGTGCTCAAGTTCCTTTTTATAAGGTAAAATTAATTATACAGGCAGGCGGCACTATGATGCATCGCTGTACGATGAATTTTCCTGCATTAGTATCGATACAAGGGATGTGACGATTAAAACCGATTAAAAAATAATCGCTTCAATAGGAAAAAAATTTTTTTTTTTGAAAACAATTGAAAAATCGATTATGAATTATCTAAGAAAAAATCAATTTTTTTAAATATCTCTATTGTGTATTATTTTGTAGAAAAAAATGCAAAAAAGTTAATAGGAGAGACATCTATGCTTCAAATTTGAACATACATAAGATCTACTGTTGATATAATAATTATTTATTTTTAGCTATTTTTATTGCACATGGATGATATTACAACTCGCACTGTACAAAATCGATCGGGGAATATTCATCCAAGTGGCTGTTCCACAATATGCATTAATCAACCTGGAGAGGTAATGATACATTATCAGATATAAAGTACTTTGCCTAATCCTTACCTATAATACATCATAAACTACTATGTAGAAAGCACAATATATATAGATTTTTTTACCATTTTATAAAATTTACATATGAAAAATTAAATAATAAGTTAATTATTCATTTGTGTAGGAAATTTTAGGACATACCGAAGATGCACTCGCTGAAGTATTAAATCATTTCTATTTTGTCTCAGCACATATAATTTCTGATAAACCTGAAGGTCGTTGGAAAGTCAAAGAAGAAAAATTCACATCCTTATGTTATGCAGGACATTTGCCTGGCTATACAATGAATTATAATCATCATGGCCTTGTTTTTAGTATAAATACATTAAGTGCACATCGCTTAAATGCGGGTAAAACACGTAAGTATCGAACAAACAAAAAATTATCTTCTGAAAATATAAGCAATACACATAACATGAAACATTTTAAGGCGGTTTGGGCGATAGAACTTTCATTCATTCTATTTTAAATCACCTTATAAATTACAAACCGATTCACTAAACTGTTCAAAAGTTATTGGCATCTTAAAAAACTGTTATCTTATTGAAATTCGTTAACTAAATAGATTTAATTTATTTTTATTAACTGAAAAAGGTAACAGAAATTTCAAACTTTTATAAATAATTTGCCACCAATTTTATGTCCCAAACAACCTTAAGTTATTCATTGTAAACAAATATTTATTATGTAGTATAGGCAATAGATATAACATATATGTATTCATATTTGCATATATTAAATTATATATTTTTAGCACGTCATTTTATTACACGAGCATTATTATCAGCTGAAAATTTTGTACAAGCTCAACAAATTTTACGTGACGATGGATGTGGTGCAGGCGATGGTTGTTCAATAAATATGACATTCTTAAAACAGGAAGGTGATCGTCTATTTCATAATGCAGAAATGGGTCCAGCTTTACCTGATACAAATCAATCACAATTGAATATACTAACTGCAAGTCCTGGTGAAAATATTTTTCATTGTAACAAGTGAGTTTTTATAAGTTACTTAAAATGTATCAACATGTCAGAGTTAATACTTTCGACTTAGATCAATAAACGGTTTAAGCTCAGGACAGCTACCTTATTATCGAGAAATCTTTATTCAGTCTTGAGAAAGTACGAGAAAAATGACTTTTCAAAATAGGAGATTTCAGAAGGTTTTTAAAATTGGTTTCTATAACAATTTTCTTTATACGAGTGTAATTTCGTAATTGATTTTGTAGGGTAATTGAAAAATGTAATATTAGACCAGGGTCGATAATTTTTTGAAACCAAAAAAAATTATAATAGGATAAAATCTATTGGAAACGAAAGATAATATAACAAAAATGAAAGGGAAAATAATTTACGGGCGATCTGTGGTCGACAAGTGGAAGGGGGTGAGTTTTTAAAGGTAAAACTTGGTTTATCTCGATTTCCGGCGAAACTGTGTATTTACTTTTTTCCATAGGACTTGTAGTTTTGCCGGAAATCGAGATAAACCGTGTTTTACCCTTAAAAACTCACTCTCTTCCATTTCCCGACCACAGATCGCCCGTAAAATATTTTTCCTTCCATTTTTGTTTATATACTCTTCCTTTCCAATGGATTTTATCCTATTATAATTTTTTTTCACTTGTTACCATTTTTAAAGGCTTCTACCCTGGTTTATATATAAATATATATACAATGTGAGTATTTTCAGGTAGCGGTTGTATGGGTAGTTATATAAGGTTTGCCTCTTTTTGGCCTCTTGCATTCAAAATGTATATGTATATCCGAGTTTTTTTGGTCCTTAGGTTCAAGCTGGATTAAACTACCGAAATTTCCAAATCTTACTGTAAAACAAGTTATATCGAACCCTACTAGATAAACCCTTTCACTTTTCACTGCACTCTTGAGACGACAAATCATTTTTTTCAGAATATAAAATAAACAAGTATTTAAAAAAAAATAATATTTATTGTTTTACGCTCTAATAATTTGTATTTATGTAGATATCTACGTTTAACAATAAAAGAAGCTGAAGGAATGATA
Organism: Chrysopa pallens; assembly: GCA_020423425.1. Lineage (NCBI taxonomy): Eukaryota > Metazoa > Arthropoda > Insecta > Neuroptera > Chrysopidae > Chrysopa > Chrysopa pallens. Next base: position 84,994,597 of record CM035593.1, read on the forward strand.
ATTGAAAGTAGCGAGGCTCGAATGGACACATTCAATAAATATTGTACACCTACAATCAAACAGGATGTTATAAAAATGTTATCAGATCATACAAATTATATACATCC